>CAEGAD010053222.1:0-207360 GCA_903067055.1 Poeciliopsis paucimaculata
TAGTGCTTTTAAAGAACATTTGAAAGAGTTCATTAAGACTTCGCAGACATGTTCTCATTAAATTAATGTTTTATTGTGTTTTTAGTGATTGTTTGTTAATGTGCTTGTATGTTTATAATGTTTTTCTGTTGTTGGGTCTTTTTTGTTTTGGGACTACAGATGGAAATTAGCAATTATGCTATAATCTGGCTCATTTACAGTCTGTACAGGAGTATTGATTGTTCATTAATGTGCATTGTCCTCAAAAAAAAAAAAGAAAACAAGTCAAAAAAATTTGCTGAAATTTGATCCGAGATGGGAAAAAAAATGTTGATTTTATTTTTAAAACATATTTAAGAAGCATGAATAAACGAAAAGATGTGGTTCTCCCTGTTTGATAAACCAGCCTGAAACATTTATTCTTCATAAATACTTCTAGCCTGAACCACTACAGTTTTTTCCACATCTCTGCTCATTATTTTTGTCCAGAAAGCTCCTCAGGTAAAGATGAGCAGAAACATGCTGATGTCACTCCTGTAGCTGCCCTTAAATGCCTGATCATAAAGGTTTGGTACCATCAGTAAAGACCGAGAGCAAACTCCAGGGATTTTAAAGACACGAGTTATAAAAAATTGTTTTCATGAAGCCATTATAACTTGATAAAAATGCAACTTAACACTGGAATCTATGTTCAGTATTTGAATCAGAAATCACAGAGAAAGTTTCTAAACATTGCTCTTTGTTTACACATTTTTACAGTAAATATGTAGCTTTTTCCCTACATTTTAACAAGTTTCTGCACACTTGTCCTTTACAAGTTAATAATTAGCAGACTTGTATCTCTGGTCACACATGCAGCTGTAACATTACTAATCAGCTGGTCATGTTTGTTTTGCCCCAAAGACAAACCAAAGACATTACACTCCTTTCTACTTATCTTGTGGCAAACTGGAACCACAGATCATGAGCAAATATGGAAACATTACCAACCTGTGAAAAGGTTGAACACCTTCTCACCAGTTCAGTGGGAAGTGGTGTCCAAACGTTTGACTGGTAGTGTTTATATATATATAACTCTGAAAAATATTAGGAAACTGCTTAAAATTATCTGATTTTACTCTTTATAGGTATAAGTTTAAGTAAAATTAACATTGTTTTTTTATTCTATAAACTACTGACAACATGCCTCTCTTACTGTCAAACCTTCTGAGTTTTTTGGCTGAAGTTTATGACTTGTTTTTTTCTACAATGGCCCTAATACACCACTTTAGATTTTGCATGTATGAAAGAAATGTTTCTAGTCAATTGAATACATTTATTTCCAGTAATAAGAACTGGATTTGGGTCACTTTGTTTCAAAATGCTATATTTAGCCGAGTTTAGCCAGGTTGGCTTCTCAGTACACCCTGGATTAAGTATTTTGGTATTTGTCGGTTCTTGGAAAATAGCGTACGATGTTTCCAACTCTCCACATTTTTGTTTCTTAAGTAGCTGAAACTTTTCTGAATTTGAAATTTCATCAACTACGAGATGAAATTAGCCAGCTACTGCAGATTATTCACATTTGTTTAAGAGGAAACACAAGTTGACATTTAATCAGCACTGAATAAACCATTGTGTGTCTTTGGTGACATATGACCAACACTTTCTATGGGCCATACAAAACATTTTCATTATTTTTTTTAAGAAAATCATTCTTTAATAATGAAATTTTAGTCTGATCAGTTCTGACTATTTTGAACTGTTTTAGGGCCTCTTGTTACTTTAAATCCAAATAAGCTGCTGCTGGTCACGCCCCCCCCCCGCCCGCCAACTCATCGTTTACACTCGCATGTGAAAATGGCTGCAAACAGATGGACAATTATACAACTGTATATCTATGAAAAGCAGAAGTGGAACCTCCCACACAACCAACAAGAAAGCAGCAAGTGGTTTCTGGATTGTAAGTAACAACCAAGCACTTTTCTTTTCCAGCAGCCATTGTACAGCGCACACAGCGGTAAAACCAGATGACGAAATGTACTGGAGCTCAGCTGGGGTTGCTAGGTGACGGTGCTGAGGTTGCTAGGTAACGTCACAGTGCTTGTTGATTTTGACTTAATAATCGGGAGGTTTTTGAAACTGGCCAAAAAACAGCTGGGTATTTTTTAAAGCGCCTGGGTTTGTTTTAGAAGCAGTAGAGACACAAATGGAAATATATAAACATGCAAACTGTGAAATTTGCATAATAGATCCTCCTACACAGTTAGAAAATGCATTGGCTCCATTAGCTAAGCTGAGTTCAGGTTCAGATGATTACTTTTTACATTTTCTCTCTCTCAGAATGAAGACGAATGCATCTACTGACCAATTTCCAGTTCTATGAAGTTGGCCTCCTCTGGAAGGGCCCGTGGCAGGACCCCGGGGTCGCTGAAGCTCGTCCTCAGCAGCATGGCCATAACGAACAGGAAGAGCAGCACGGCAAAAACCGGGATGGCAGGAGACAGGTGGACGGCCAGGTACGGACACCTGCACGAAAAAGGAGCATGACAAAAAGCTCTGGTCGGAAATAATACAATATGAGCATTTATGAACTCTGAGTTTGAGGATTTTAAACTTTTACCTGTTAAATCAACACCTTCTATTAGGAAACACAAGATTATGTGATGTAAAAAATTGGAAGATTCACTTTTAATAAAAATAAAATTACAGTAAATACTCCTGGCTTAACTTGTTCACAATTATATGAGCCCCTTGAATAATTGGAGGGTTTTTCAAATGACTCATTTTATAGACACCAAAAAATAAAGTTATTACGAAACAAAAAAAACAAAAAACAGATGGTTGTTTTCATTTTTTTAAAAGTGCTGGGCTGTTTTTAGAAACAGTACATTTCTAAATGTTCAGAATCCAAACATCATTTCCTGTTTTACTACAAAAAACAAGGCTTTACTTTGTGTTGGTCTAAAGTAAAGAAACCCAATAAAGATGTTGAATCTCATGTTGTAATTATAATAGTTTTCCATTACAGTTTAGTTTTACTCTTTTTGACTCTTTGTTTTGTCTGATTCAGTTTGTTTTTAAAGTGGATTTGCTAGTTGTTATTAGTTAAATATGATTTAGTTTTAGTTTAGTTTCTATTACTTATAGCTGTTTTAGTTTTTCATACTTTGGTTAATTTTTAGAAACAGAATTAAATAAAGTTTTTTTGTTGTGGTTTTCTTGCATCGATTGGGTAAAAAATACTTAATACTTTCACTGCCGACATTTTAAGGACTATTAAGTGTCAACAAGGAGAGAGTGGTGCCATAAACTGCCAATAACTGATGAAAAAAATGTGTGGAAAAAAATGTATCAATTTCACCACAACAATATATAGATCCTTAAACATGGAAACAAGCAATATTATACCCATAATTTCAGTAGGTTTCAGTTTTATAAACAAGTTATAGTTTTTCTCCATTAATTATTGTTTTATCTCAGTTTTATTTTACTATAAACTTTGGTTGTAATTAGAGATGCACTGATCTGATATTAATATCTTTATTGGTCCCAATATTGGAAAAAATTCTAGATCAAGTATTGATGACAATGTGCCTGATTCATGAAGGCAGATCTTTTCAGTCCAATTCTATACTCATGATTTATTGTTTTTACATTATGTTTAAATTTCTAATTGCACTTTCTGATCCATTTGATTTGAGTAGTTTATTTTTTACATTTACAACAGAGGTAGTCAACCTATTGTTTATCTCAGCTTCTTAATTACTGATTGAACACATTAAACTTGTTTGCTGTTGAAGCTATTGGTGTATTAAAGTGTGCTGTACTGGTGCAGAGTTAAGAAAATAATTTGTAATTCAGTACATTTGTCTTTGTGCTTTAAAAACCGAAAGGGTTTTAAACCTTTTACGTACAAACACAGCAAACACTCTCCACTCAGCGAGGTCACACCAGAACAGAAACACTCTGATCTGCTGCTTTAAGCATGAGGTCATGACCTTTTTACCGGACCTCACAGCTGTGTATAAACAGGCCGCAGCCTCTTCCCTGGCGGAGAACATGGTTGGTATCAGCATAGCTCTGGTAGTCGGTCCAAGCGGGCCGAGAGCCAGCAGGACTCCTCTGAACCCGCCTGCTGCTTGGTGACAGATGGCAGCTGCAGAGCAAAGTGCTGCAGCAGAGCAGCAGCACCTTCGAAGCTCCTGAAAGCTGATATTAATACGTAAACGGCTTCATCTCTGTGTATTCATAATGCAAAGCTAATGATGCTCCGGAAACGCTTCAAGAAAAACGCTTTCACAGCATCTCACGTATCTGCCTGCACGCAGAATCATCACTAGTAAATTTATCATAATGTGACTATTCATTGTTAAGGTCAGAGAAATGAAGTTATGTTGTGCACTAAAGGATAAAGTTAATGACTGTAGGTTGGGTTGCATCTTTCCTGACTTTCCAATTTAACAATCGTACCACTAATCAGCTTATTCAGTACATTCAGGTCTGTCGTAACAAATAAAAGATATGAGCAGCAGAATACACAAACGAAAAAAGCAGACGTAAAAGCAGTATCTCTGCAACTTACAGTTATTTTAATAATCAATTATTCTGATGATTCATTGATTAATCAGATAAAAACATCCCATAGATTTCTCATTTAGCCACTAAAACATTTTTATGCAATCTTAGAAATGCATTAAAAGATGCAAATGGCTAAAAAAAACTTCATTCATTTGTATTATTTCACCTTCAATATTATCTGCACCTTAAACATTTACTGTCGTTTTTGGAAAGATTTTATATTTTTTAAGATCCCACTTTGAGAATTGGAAAAAAATTCCCAATTCTCAAAGTTGCCACAAAATCTGTAATTTCAGATGATAATAATAATATTAATAATAAAACATCCCAACATGCTGGAGGGACCGTCTGTCTCATCCAGCCAGGATTTCCACAACAAACTTAGCTAACAGGAAACAGCTTAGTCAGCAGAATACCACAAAGACCAGAGTCCATATGATTGGCTGCGACCGCAGAGACGTCAGCGTCCTGGAGACACGACCAGCTCCCAGCTCCACCAGTCTGAGCCTCTGCAGCATTTCCCCACCACTAATGGGAAGCAGCAGCAGAGTCGGATCGATGGAAACTTCCACTGTGTGAGCAGGACGACCAAGCGGGTGATTTTTGTAATAATGACCGTCACGCTCCATCATCACTTCCCATCAGCCCCTCCTCCGCTGAGCGCGGCCGCCGCCTTCAGCGGCTGAGCAGCCGCAGCGTTAATCAGCAGAGATCCAGAAAAACTGGATTTAGATTCCCACAAGATGAAAGGTTTCCTCATTAACAGAGATGGGTGGTAACTAGTTTAAAATTTGAAATGTATTTTTTCTAAGCTGTACTTTTCAGTTTTTCTTGAGTAATTTTATTATGAAGTATTTCTACTCTTACTTGATTAAAATTGATGGATTTCTTACCCACTGGATGAAAATAAACAAATGTTTCATTGAAAAATGTTCTTATTTTTTGTTACTATTATGAATTATTGTCAGGCTGCACAGTGGCGCAGTTGGCAGCACTGTTGCCTTGCAGCAAGAAGGTTCTGGGTTCAATTCCCGGCCCAGGGTCTTTCTGCATGGAGTTTGCATGTTCTCCCTGTGCATGCGTGGGTTCTCTCCAGGTTCTCTCTAGCTTCCTCCCACAGTCCAAAAACATGACTGTCAGTTTAATTGGTCTTTCCAAATTCTGCCTAGGTGTGAGTGTGTGTGCCTGGTTGTTTGTTTCTGTTTTGACTGGCGACCTGTCCAGGGTGACCCTGCCTCTCGCCCGGAACGTAGCTGGAGATCCGCACCAGCAACTCCCGACCCCATTAGGGACAAGGTGAAAGAAAATGGATGAATTATTGTCATTTTGTCCTGCAGAAAAACATTTCCATTTAACTTTATATTTTGATCCATCTGATTATGAAATTTTTTAAATATTAAATGATTGATAATTTGATCAGTTACTCAATACTTGAGTCGACTTTTTACCAAATACTTTTTACTTTTACTTGAGTAAAAATATGTTGAAGTATATTTTTGGGACACTCCATCCTTCTCTGCTTAAACCTCCTGACATGTAACATTGTCTCATTTAAATCGCCTTAACAGTTTAAAACGTGTTGGACTTTTGTGGGCGGGCTTTGAATGAGCCGTTGGATGAATTTCATAATCTGCATCAGAACCAGGTGAGCTGGTTCTTCCCGTTTCCACTCATTGTGCCAAACACACCAAACCTGCTGCTGCTGCTGCTTGAAGCTCCAACACAAAACATATTGCATCACAGGTTTTATTTATACAGAGAGTGGGACGTTTATATAAATAGTAAATATAAATAGATATTTTTTATTTGCACATACATATTTCTAACTTTCACACAAAGACCTTCGCAAACCGTCCTCGCTTCCTGGGAGCTGAACAAACACTTTCTTATAGCTGTTATTTTTAAACCTTGTCAGGCGTTTTCAGAGCGATATGAAGATTTACTTTTAAACAGTCATCATAAAACACTCAGCAAACGTATCAAAGTGTTACAGAGAGTAACTGGATTAATCTGGATTAATCTGACGGCGCTTTTCTTTCCTTCTTCTTTCACCTGTCGGACTTTTGAACCATCAAAATATAATAAACAGGGAAAACAGGTTTTTATGGTGTGTGTCCGATAGCATTAGCAGACATGTAGACACGATCCAGTTCGAAAATACATCAATCAATCAGTCAATCAATCCATCCATCCATCCATTAAAATATTTACAAAAAAAATCTGAGTCTAAACAAAACGTCTCAGCCATCTCTGAAATTATTTGACTCAAGTTAACGAGCATCTCAACACAAATATTGACACATTTTGACTCAAACTGTTTAATAATCATTTGGTTTTTATTTACAGTCAACAAATCAAAATCAAAAGTACTGTCAAATATTGTGATGAAACTTTAAACTAATACCTCCCACCTTTAATCTGCATGTCATTTTGTGTGAAAGTAGTTAATTTTCTAACCAGCAAACACGTTTGTTTGGGTTTTTTTATATAAGGAATATATTACAACTTAAAATACATATATAAAGCATTATTTTGGAGAAATGTTTAATAAAATTGTTTTACTCCATTAAACGCTTAATTTCCTCAGAATCAGTGCAGAAACATTGAAGACCTGACATTAGGCTTGTGGTTCCCTAACAATGGAGAACCTTCAGGTTATAAATAACAGCACATAAAATAATTACGCCCCATTGTAAACCCGATCCAGATAAGCTGCTTCGACATGTGAGTGTGCATAAGGTGTGGATGTGTTTTTAGGTGTGTCTGCTGCAGACGTTCATCCTGACGCTTCGGCAGTTAAATTCAGGATGACATGAACCTCCAGATGAAAAACGGCTGCAGTCTGGATTAAAATCCCTTCAAACGTCTCAGGACGAACGCTGCTGCAGTCAAAGCTATGTCACTCTTGACATTTTCTTATTAATACTTAACAGCGGTGAGCTGTTGTAAATTAATCCACAACTACGTTTCTGGGGCGCCGCAAGGTAAAATATAAGATCGCAGACTGAGCTGGCCTCTTGTCTTTTACGGTATAGAAAGAAAAATCAATATGTGAAGAGCTTTGATACGTCCCTCTGCAGCAGCGGCTCCAAGCAACTGATATGCTTTTCCACAAAGCAACCCCTCCAATCGGAGCGCTAATGTGTGGTTTTTATGTTCCAGATATAAATTATTCCAGAAGGTCTGATCAACTGAGGCTCCTGCTGAGGTGCTGCAGGCCTTTCAGGGTCTGTAGTGGATGAGTTGGTGGCTTTCAATAAAGGAGGCCAATTAGTGTGGCAGATCGCTTTTAGAAAGAGGAAGTGAACTGAGGGTGAGTGGACAGCATTCCTGTTTAGTCCGATTTAACTCAACTTAATTTGTCTGGGTTGGTGTGAAACTCTGATGTGGACCAAAAAAGGTTTAATCAGGTCTCTCTAAAAACCTTGGTGTCAGTTCAATAAAGTGAATTCGAATGCATAAGTGACCACAAGCGCACAGGAGACCACCCCAAAAGCAGGAAGTGGACTAAACCGCAAGGCATTCTGGGTAAATACAACCAAAACAGTCGTGAGTCTAATATCAGAGGGAGAAGCGGCTTCTAGCCTTTCACCAGAGACAGAAGAGAAATAAAACAACCACTAAAATCAGACGCAGCTCCATTTTTGCTAACATTTTTGAATTCATGCCGTCATTTTTATGAGTTGGTTTGATTCGGGACCAAAGTTGCAACATTTGTTGAATTTTTAGCTGCTGTGGTTCACTTTCGCACTGAGGGCAACATTTTTCAACCTAACTGTAAAATCAGTTCACCTCCTCGCCTGTGGTGGCACTGTTCCAATAACTGCGGAAGGAATGACATAAAAACCTCTGAAGAAGACATGAGCGCAGCGTCATCATGTCTGTTTATACTTCCTATTTATATTCTTTTTACTCAAGCAAGAGGAAAAATACTTCATAATGAAATTACTCAAGTAAAAGTAAAAAGTACAGAGTATTAAAATACTCAGAAAAGTGATTTTTTTCAAAACAAGTTACTCAAGCAAACGTAATTTGTTAGTATTTATCACAAATCTACTGCTTCCTTGTTATGTAACATTTTAATATGACATTGACAGAAACGCCAGAGGCGGGGTTGTTGACTTTTACTGGGATTAAAGGAATAATCCCAGTATATAATACGCTGTGGCATCACAGAATATTCAGTCAGATGAGGAAATCTGACAGTGGGGGAAATAAAAGCGACACAACAGCCATCCCTTATTTACAAATTGGAGGAGTATTTAAAACCTTCTCTCTCCTCCTGACACAGAAGCTTCCAGAGAACAAAGCCTGCGACTTTAACTGGAGCATGTTCTCTGAACATAAATCATGTTACTGCTCGTTTAGCCTCAGCTGGATGCTGACTGGCTGGCAGGGAGACAGGGTGGGGTCGGATGCTAGCGGGTCGGATACCAGATCTGACGCTTTGCTCTGCAGGGTCGGCCCACTTAGGAAAACTCTCATTGCCTGCACATAATGCAGCTTGCTGTCCTGCGGTGGACTAACAGATGACTCACTGTCCTTGTGGTCCAGTTTCATCCCGGCTCTGCAGGGAGCTGTGTGCATGCACACTCATGTATCGCACAAATAATCAAACTGAAAAAAGCCTCTATAGAGACCTGGAAACCACATAAGGTGTGTTTTACAGAATGTTCAAGGATAAAAGCTGCAAGATGAGCAGGACACCATCTACTGACTAATCTGTTTGCTAGGGATGAAACGATTAATCAGATTAATTGTGATGAATCGATTATTCAAATAATCATCAGCTAGGCCTTTTGCAATAATTAATAAATCAATTAATCACATGATAAATTAAAAGTAGGTCAATAATTTCCATTTGCATAATTTATTGCTTTTCTCTTTCTACTAAACCCGGATGATAAAAGTCTTCGGTTTGGTGCTTTGGTCTCAACTAAATCCTTTTTTTACGGTTAATTTGCCATTTTAAGGACAAAAATAGTTATCCTTTCCTTCAAATAATTTTAAATCTAATCTTCCTTCAAAGTTATTTGAAGAATAATTTTGTTTACATAGACTTCATAATTTATTTTATTTGTTGTTTGTTTTGTTTATTTATTTCGGATATTTAAAATGTCTTCCAGGTGTAGTGTTAGATGCTCATAAGAATTTAAAGTTTATTAATCTTTAAGAAAGTGTTACATTATTATTATTATTATCCCATTATATTACTGGAAAATTATCTTAAAACAACAATATTATTGTTTATTGCAATAACTTCTGGGGCAATTTGTTATCATGAGAGGCCTATCGTCAACTAATTTAGTAATCTATTAATCGTTAACTGAACTAAAAAAAAAGTCCATTCACTGAAAAAGTTACAGATTTAGAGCAGTAATTAAGTCAAAATTACTACAGATTACTACAGACTACAGACAAAATTAATATACATTTTGAATTCAAGGTAAAAATATCTTTCTGTAAATAGGTTTTACCCGAAACTCCTAAAGTGATTTACTTTTAATTCATCTGGTGCAAAAGAATAATACATTATTGCATTATTTTTCCTTTTTAAAGAAGAAATTCTTCATTAATTTGCATCTTTAATTGTATTTCTAACTTGTATAAAAACAAAAAAGTGGCTAAATGAAAAATCTATGGAATGTGGAAATATTTTTGATCCGATTAATCGATTAATCAGAATAATTGGTTACTAAAGTAAGTAACCAATTATTTACTTTAAGGCTGTTTACACGTCTTATGTTTCCTTTCTGTTTGTGTTTTCTGCTTTAATTTAAAGCGAGTTTTCCTTGAGTGAACCGATAAAACGCTCAACCTCAAACTCACCTTAGAACGAATAAGCTTCTGTATTTATTCACAGCATGAACAGGAATTAATAGCAATCAAAACTAACAGAATAATCCCAGAAAAAGTGCAGTTTAGTGTTTAGGAGGAGATTTTTTAGTCATTATTAAGCAAATAGCTGCTGTATTAGATTATTGTGTCGTTCTACAAAGTGCTTCAGACACACTAAATGATGGAAAGTTTCTACTTTCCCTTTAAATCCATGCCTGCTTTTTATATTCAAGGTTCGTGTAATTAATTTGACATAATGGACTTACTAAGTAAGTAATTTCAGACTCTAAACATGTCAAAAAGTAACCAAAAATTTCCTGAAGGATCATTCTTTGACCCAACATAAACCAGTGCTGTTACTTAAAAACAATATAAAACATATTAAGTCTTTGTAATAATCAGAGGAGGGCAGAGCACTCAAAAGCTACTCAAAAAGTACCACTACTTCAACATATTTTTACTAAAGTAAAGAAATTAGAAACAAGAGTAAAAGTATTTGGTAAAATACCTACTAAAGTACAGAGTAACTGATCAAATTATCAATCATTTACTGTTTCAACATGACATCATCAAACGGACCAGAACATGGAGTTAAGTGGAGATTTTGGTATTTTAAGAACGAAAATGACAATAATTCATACAAGCAGCAAAATATAGCAAATTCAGGCAAAAGAAAATGTTTCCAAATCAGTTTCTCAAAAAAAAAAAAAAACTTATGAAACTTTAACAAAAACTGCAGGTGTGTCTGGTGACGCTTTGGTTAAGACATGTTTGTTTTTCATCCAGTGGGTAGAAAATCCAGAAATTTTACTCAAGTAAGAGTAGAAATATTTCATAATCACATTACTCAAGTAGATGTACTTGAGTAAATGTAACTAAATACTACCCAACTCTGAATCTTAGGTTCTAGAAACTTCAATTAAAGAAACTAAAAATAAAAAAAAGCGTAAACAGTAAGTGTTTCCTTGAATAATAATAAAACACAATAATGGAATACAATATTTTTGTCATCTTATTTACGACTATGAACACTTTAAACCTGCAGCTTCACAGAAACATCTGAGGTTTCTACTTGCAGAGAAATGTCGAGCTAAACCCACCAGCATGTTTTTAAGCCTCATCTCATTTTCAATATCGGCCCCCACCTACTCTAGATAATTATGTTCCTCTGTAATATGAACATCCTCCGCTAACGACCCTCGGAGCGCTCAGCGCATCAGCTTTTTCCGCTCTGTGCTCCCGGCCGGACAAAAACTCCTTCTGTGCAGACTCAGAGGAGAGCAGGAGGCCATTAAACGATCGGGCATGAAGATAGGAGGAGAGCCGCTGCCTCTGCTGCACACGGCAAACGGATTCGACCCGACAGCTGCACACACCCAGCCAGTCAAGTACAGGCTGAGTTAACGCTGCAGTACTTTGTGCCAAGTCATCAATCTGGAAGTGTTGGCTAAAAAAATACTCAGGAAAAATGAGGAATAATTAAGAAACAGGAGAAAATGAGCGTAAGCGCTGATTTAAATGCTATAAACACATAAAAAGCAGGAGTGCTGAGACGTGGAAGCTGAAGAGGTTTATCTGCAGCGAGGTAAAGGTGGGCCACTCAACACATTAAATATTAATCAGCTGTGAACCTTGAGTCAGATAGGGACATGAAAACATGCACTCACTGGTAAAAAAAAAACAAAAAAAAAACACACTGCTTTTTACCGAGTGCACTGTTAAAACAAACTGTTAGAATTAACCAGTTAAACTGGTGTTAAACTTACAAACATTTTAGTTTGTTAGATCTAAATTTATATTCCTGAGTACAAATTATGTAAATTTAACAGCTAAAATACATTCAAATAAACTTGCTACATTCTGTCTAATTATGAAGGTAATTTTACCTGGATGCTTTTTCCTCTTGCGTAAAAAGGAAACAAAAACGTATAAATTAGATTGTAGCTAAGACACAAAATGTAGCAAGAAACATTAAAATAAATAAAAATATATTCTACAAAGGGGGAATGTAAATAATTACCCTGAAAGTTAAAGCTATCATGTGACAGTCAGAAATCAAACGTAAGAAGCTACGCTAGCTAGCATTTTTACTTGAACACGTTACTAAACTAGTAACAGGTGGAAACAATTTTAAATTCCTTTTTTCAAAACAGAAGCTTTTAAAACAACAAGTTGTAACTTTTCTCAACATAAATTAAGCTTATATATTTTCATTTTCAATTATACAATAAACTAAATGCCTGCCAGGCGTCGCAAGCAATAGCTAACAGCTGACTTAGCAACTAACAGTTAAACTCTAATAAAGATTGCAGGTTTTACCAACTAGAGTAAATTAATAAAACGTCTATAAACTAAATATGCTTGACTAAAATTTTGATAATTTATCGTAAAAGCTATTCAATGCATCCCCAAAATCTTTTTTACAGTGTGCTAAATAGTTTGTTGGCCAATTTTCAGTCAACAGAGAAGATAATTTATAATCCTATTACTGGGAATTTATTACAAAAATGTATTGATTTACATGCAATTATTAGGAGTGAAAAATACTTTTTAGATGCAATGTAAGGAAAACAAAGCACAAAACATTTTGTTTCTTAAGTTTTCATAGAGAATGTGCAAATCTAGCAACATCTTCACTCAACACAGCAGGATTGTTTAGGAAAGTGAAAACATTTTAAAGAGGTGGAAATATTTTAAATGTGTGTCTATAGTAATAAAGTTAATCCTCATACAAGAAATATATGTGAGAAAAGATTAACTCATTGCTTAATTTTCACGTTTGTGTTACATTTGATATGTTTTTGTCATGATGTAATTACGGTGAAAGAAGATCTCAGAAATATGACAATATCAAACATGAAATGTTTGGCTTTAGCGTAAAGCTTTTAAAGCCTCAAATAAGAAACAAATGTCAGGAAATGAATTTCATTGTTTATTAAATGCTTCTAACAAAACAAATATTAAAAGACAGCTTGCTTGTAGATATATGTTTGTATCATCATTGATCAACAAGGTTTTTGCAATCACGTAAACATAAATAATAATATCTATTTTGTAGCATTCACCTTACAGAAAGTGCCACACAGAGCCGGCCCAAGGCAAAGCAAACCCAGCTGCTGCATTGGGCCCACAAACCATCAGGTGGTTCCCATAACTACTTCAGTTTTAACACAAACTGCAGATCTAACATCTCTACATTTGTTTATTGAGGACCAGATTACTATTAAAGTTCATTTGGTGATTTCCTTATAGATGAATTAGAAGATTTTTAACCGTTTAACATTTTAATTAAAGATTTAAAAGAATCAGCAAGAACACATTGAATTATTATTTTTGCTACTTTTGTAAAGATATTTTGTCAAGATTTTAGTATTTTCTTAGGAAGAATATATCAAATATAGGCTACTAAGCCAAATATTTACTCAACAAAGTAGTTTTATGTGGAAAATGCAAACAATTTATAGAGAAGTCTGAAATATATTAATATATATAATAAAGGAAGTTAAAGAAATAAAATAAAGGAAAGTCAAGCAAGTCTTGTTGACTCGGTTCGACTTGGATCTTTAAACTGTAAATGCATATTTATGGGTTCATATGTGCCCTGAATAATTCATAACCAATGAAATCTAACATTTCTATATCAGATAATCGATTTGATGGTAACAACTAGAAACTTTAAAAACCCTGAACATAAGTTTTGCAGATGAATCCAGATTTACTGCTTCAAATGGCTGGAGAAACCATAATCAAAGAACTCTAACATTTCAATCGAATAATTGATTGAATCGATTGGTCACAATTAGAAATGGAAAAGTGTGCTTCTCTTCAGGATGTCAAAGTTTTGCAGATAAATCCAGATTTATGACTTTGAATGAGCCCTGAACAATCCATAATCAAAGGTATCTAACATTTCAATCAACTAATTGATTGGTAAGAAATGACATTGATTGCTAAGTATTGGTATGGATTGGTAAGTACTATTAACGATTGGAAATGGTACAGACCAGAGCAAATGCCTGTCCTCTCAAGCTGTCAAATATTTGCAGATAAATCCAGATTTACGGCTAACATTTTAATCGACTAATCAATTAGTCTAGATATCAATTGGAAAAGTAAAACTCTGAACATACCATGAAAGAAAAGTGGGTCTTCTCTGGTCTCTAAACTCTCAATTATTACTTTTTACAGATAAATCCAGATTTACGCCTTGAAATGGGTCCCGTTTAACCCATAATCAAAAGGAATGTAAAAAAGTAAATGACCCATCGATTAGTCAGTAAGGAAAGCGTTCTCTCCGTGACCTCTGAGGTGAACTACAGTGACTTACTCGAAAGCGAAGAACAGGGAGCAGGTTCCGATGATGAGGAACAGGGTCAGGTAGAAGATCCCCTTCTGCCGGGCCATCATCACCCTCCCATCGCAGCAGAAGGTGTTCTTCCCGGGGAGCTTCTCCCATTTCCGCACCTTTCGCGTTATCATAACCGCCGACATGCTGGCTGCTTTTTCCAAAATCTTCACTTCTTCAAACTGGGGCAAACAGAATCGGGTCAGTTCGGTCAAAAACAGGCGGGTTGCTCGGATGTTAAAGACTTCCGCTGCATTTTTTCCTGTTTGTTTTATTTTTTCCTTCTTGGATTGTGGCTGTCACATCGTTGCTGCTTCCCACTCCATCTGACTGCAGAGTGTTTTTATTCCCTTTCTCCTCAGGCAGGTCTCTAATCCCTCCGGTCCAGATGATTAGATATCCATCCGAAACCACTGCGACAGATGTTTCCCACTAGAAAGAGAGGAAATCCACCCGTGGTTGTTGCAGAGCGGACCTTGACCGCTTGACTTTCATATCATCTCGATAAAAATAATAATAATAATAATAATAAATGGAGCTGCTGCAGAAACAGCCCCGCTGCAGACGCAGATCCCGGGCCGAGAACAGGATGCAGTCAGATCAACCGGATCCTCGTAAAAAAAAAACCAGGAATAATCTGTTTTTTTGAGCAGAAATGCGCTGCGCTGTGAAGAGCTCCAGTTTTTTTTTTCTGCAGGATGAGCTCTTGGTTTTAGTCAATGGCAGCAGGAAACACGCCTAGATTGAAATGTCTTGTCTTAAAGGGCCAGCACAGGTGAAACAGAGGAACAAAGGACCAGATTCAGCTCCTTTCACAAAAGATTGAGAACTGTTTCACTATCATTCTGTGTAAAACCAACAACTTTAATTCTAATACTGTTTTATTCATATTAATTATTTACTTAAATTAATTAGTTTGCTTGTTTGTTTGTTTGTTTTTACCAATGCTCAGAGCAAAGAGCCATTTTTAGCCGCATTTTTAACAATTAATTTCTTTAAAGCCATAAAAATCCTTTAGAAAATTGCCCAGCTTAATAAAACATACTATATAAAGTATATATGTTTACAGTTAAAGAGAAACAGTTATATTTCTATTTTAGGATGATAAAAATTCACCTTTTTCTGTTTTTTGTGTCTTTATTTTGTTTGTTGAAGCACTTTGTGATATTCATCTTGAAAGGTGCTATGTAAATTAAATTTTATTTATTTACTTATCTTTTACATCTTATATAAAATCCCTTTTTATATAAAACATATTTTATTTATCTTTATGTGTCTATGTTTGCTTAAATCCAAGAACCAAGTGAAAGAATGTTGTTTTTAATTTAACATCAAAATCACAATCAACAGATTCAGTAAATTAAAACTTTTATCTCTTTTTCTATTTGTTTCATTTTAATGTGATATAATGTAGATATTGAACCAAACCACATAAAATCTGCTTTTGCTATAGTTAATATATCCTTGCTCAAAACTAGTAGGAGTCACTGTGGAGGGTCCAAAGAGCATCATGCAGCTCAAAGTCGCAGGTAGCTGACCTATGACCTTTACACTGAGAGGCCACGTTTTCAAAATACAAACTCTGTACAATCAACGGTTCATAAACAACATGAAAATAGATTTATTCCATCGTATTATAAAGATAACAAGTAGTATCTAAGTAGCAAAACATCTGTTTCTCCTGTTTTCTGTTTTGGTTCTTTCTGTTTTTGATGCCAACCTGCCAGTAGGATCAAAATTGGCCACTTGGTTATAATCTTATGTGAATATGCTAATGTTCTTTAATGTGTATCCCTCCATTTTTTTAAAATAAGCTGAACTGAATAAGTAGACAATGTCTTCAATAATTTATTTGTTGCTTATTGGGGGTAAAGAGATAATAAAAATCAACAGATGGGTTTCAAAAAAAAAAAAAAAAGACAAACAACTTGTATTAACTGTGTACTCATATCAACAAATCTGAATATGTGTTTATATCGGTGCTGGGAAAGTCTACTTGCTCGGTGTTGAGATGTTTGACCTCATTAGCGCAGCAAACAAACTAGAATTCAGAAAAAATTCAATTTTTGCTACAACATACAGACTTTCTCAACCTCAAATCTCATTGCGGTTCCTATTGTTTACTTCCCTCTTGGCAGCAACCTTCTCTACCTTATCTGTGTGGAGGTTTTTTCCAACGTTCTGGTATACATAGAACGTCCTGGTATTTTGCTACAACAACAAACTTTATATCTTTTATTGTGATTGATGTAATAAACCGTTTAATAGCCTCGAGTTTGAGGAAGCTCATAACTGTGCTGTCAAAGGCAAATCATCCATGATCTTTAAAAATGTTTTATAAATAATAATATAACCTTTACCTGGATACAAAGCCTAAAGATACAATAGAGCTACAATGGAATGGTTTTGCTCAAAAGATGCTAATTTGTTAAAATGGTCAAGTCAAAGTCCAAACCTAACATTCAATCTAGACCCCATGAAAACAGTGTGGGTTTTAGCATCCAGCAATCAAAACTGTATATATTTGCACACATTGCGGATATATTTAAATAAGGATTACATTTTTTGGCCAGTGACACAACAACTATGTGCAAGTGAGACTTCCTCTTTGTACACAAGCTTTATTGTTTTAATTATATTCTCTACCTACCAAACTTTTTTAAGATCAATAAGATACATTAAACTCTATATATTATTCCTGCAAGTATTCAAGTCTGTGTGTAACACTTATATTACCTAATGTAAATATTAGTTTCATAAATTTTACATAAAAAAATGAAATGATTTGGAAAAGTCTTTCTTATGCCTGAAATTGTTCATTTTTAATTATTTATTTGTGTTATTTTTTAATTATTATTTTAGTCTTGAAAATACCAAAATTTATTTTGTTCTTTTTACTTTTACTTCAGTTAATTAAACTAGTACTCCTCTTACTTGTGTACATTTTTCGGTATTCTACCCACCCTTGGTACCACTTATTTGAGTAACTTTTTGGGAAAAAATTTCCCAAAAAGTAAACATTTAAGTAAAATGTCTAGATAGTTTTCAGTAGGTTTTATATAATAAAGCAGATCACGTGACACTTTGGCTTTAAAACAATACTTTGTCGCCATCTAACGACATTAACGAGAAATTGTCTATTTTACTGTCTATTGTCTATTACTTCTTGCTGTTACAATTTCTTCATGTAATTTCTTCTCAGTTTTGTTCTCCGTCCCAAAAGCAGATAAATAAAACCTGAATTGATAAAATATAACATTTGCAAAGCAGCAAAACATGGGGCCAGCTAATAGCTAATAACAAGCAGTTTGTCCGTCCTTCACAACAGTCCGACTGGAAACAAAAGCTTGATCAATGGCACGTACCCCGTTGTCTGCATGTAGCGTTTTACTAAATAATAAGACATTTAAAGTAAATCCAAAGCATTTATTTAATTGCTCATAAATGGATGGTGTACCTTGTCTTCGTGTGTCTTGTTGTCAGGCACAGCAGTTCAGGTAAGGATCTGTTTACAGCGAAAGCCGTTAGCTTAGTAAGCTAGCAGGAAGGAACTGGCCGAGCGTCAGACGTTTGTGTTTTTTAAATAACGTTTTATTATTATTATTATTATTTATTTTATTATACAGGGTGTATCTCCAGGCCAGGGGGATGTTCGACCAGAGTTTTAGCTTGGTTAAACAGCCAGACGGGACAGTCCTCCTTCCTATTTCACCATCCTGCCTCTCACAGCTGGATCTGCAGTCTGTCAGAAACACTTTGACTCCAATTGTTTGTGACCTCACCTGGAGTAAGGTAGCTACCGACAACTTCAATCCCTCATTTAAATATTAGGATTTCTGTTGTATTTAGTGCCAATGGAGATCAGATGGAATGAGGTTACCTGAAAAGTTTTAAAAAACTTAAAATTAATATTTGCACACCTGCTACAAAATAGTCTTTATTTCACTCCCTATATTCTGAAATCCAAAATTTGACAGGTGTGGGTGTGTTTCAAGACATCTATGATGGGAAATTATATTGACAATAAATAGATTGTTTCTTGCAGTCAGTGCATTAAGTCTACAGTTTTTTCAGTTATAACTCTTAAAATGGTGGCATGATGGTTGTTGCGCAGAACCCATTTCCAAGTGGTATAATTTTGCTAGAAAAACAAATCAAAATCCAGTAATTTTGCTATTCTTCAGAAATTGCTGTAAAAGTAAAAAATTGTACAGTTGTAAGGATCCTGAACGTAATGCTCTGGGGTAGTTCTGATTGTTTCTGGATGATAATGCAGCACATTATTTTGTGTTTTGCCAGTGATTCTGGCAAGCTTGATTCACGCCACATGGTTTTATCAATACTGAGATGTGAAATTGGCTGTAGTGACGAGCAGCGCCACATAGAGGATGATTGACAGCACTAAGCCCTGCCTACTAACTGACTGGTTGTTTCTAGTTAGCACTAGGAACACTGGAAGAAGGCATAAAACTGTCATGACATGGTGACAGTTTCAACAAAAGTATAAAAACTTTTTGCTTTATAAAAGTTACATATTGGAGCTTTAAGATGTTTAAAATCTCTCTTTTTCTGTCTTTAGTCTCCACAGTCAAAAAAGGAGAAGGGGAGGAAAGCTGGAAATAAACTGGAGAGAATCATCCAGGAGTTGGTGGAGTATCGGGGTGACACATGGACAGAGGAGATGAGGAGGAATCTTCCTCGGAGCTTCCAGAGGCATGGAGACCTTATCCTTCTTGGCGACAACTGCTTTACTCTGCCGATATGGGATAAAATAGGTACCGCCTCATTCACTTTAGTACAAACTGTAGAAAATGTGTTCATTTCGAACGTCCATCACCAGGTGACTCTGAACCCATCCAATCACTGAACAGATGCCTAGAGCAGATAAATGTGTGTTTGTGTCATAACTTTCTCCAAATAAAAACTGAAGTTATTATCTTTCTAGAATCAACACACAGCTTCAGTTATTACAATTAGGAACTACCAATAAGGCCTAAAGCCTGGGAGTAGTGAAAGACTCTGACCTGAACATGCAGAGCCACGAAAAGACAGTTACAAAGTCGGCCTTCTATCACCTGAAGAACATTTCCAGGATCAGAGGACTAATGTCTCAGTAAGATCTAGAGAAACTCATCCATGCGTTTATCTTTAGTCTCATTGATTACTGAAAGTCCTCACACTTAACTTACTTAAAAAAAACCATCAGTCCTCCAGCTGTAGCTGATCCAGAACGCTGCTGCTCATATTCTGACTAAGACCAGGAAGATGGAGCACGTGAGCCCAGTTCTAAAGTCTCTACACTGACTCTCTGCAGCTCAGAGTACAGACTTTAAAATACTGCTCCTAGTTTATAAATCACTGACCAGCTTAGCACCACAATACATTAAAGATCTGCTGTTGTCATAGCAACCTCTCAGGTCTTCCGGTTCCTTTCAGGAACCCCAGAACCAAACATGGATAAGCAGCAGTCAGCTTCTATGCATCACAAATCTGGAACAAACTTCCAGAAAACTACAAAACATCTGAAACACTGAGTTCCTGTAAATCCAGACTAAAGACTAAGCTGCTTAAGAGTTGCTTTTGATTAATAACTGAAACATTAATCACCATTTTGATGTGTAACAATGACAAAATATAAAGTTTGTCCAATTTTTTCTGCTATTTTTTATAGCTTTGTCTTTTTATGTTTTTATGATGTGAAGCAGTTTGAACTGCCTTGCTGCTGAAATGTGTTATACAAATAAACTTTATTGATTGATTGGTTTCTCTGATGTAGGCGATCAGTTATGGAGTGCAGTAACCAAAGAGCTGAGGGCGAAGCGGCTTGCAAAGATGAGTCGAATATCCAGGGATGGATTCAGGTCTCCTGTGGTAACGATGGTGCTGGGCGACAACAGCTGGGTCAAACATGTGGACAATGGAATCAGGTGCCTATATATATATTTTTTCTAAATATTTTATAGACATGCTCTTAATCAGTAATCTGTTTTTGTTTCAGTTATGAGTTTGATGTTACCAGATGCATGTTCTCAGCCGGGAACATCACAGAGAAGCTCCGTGTGGCCGGATTTGACTGCAGAGGAGAGACTGTGGTCGACTTATATGCAGGTAATAAAAGCTCGA
Source organism: Poeciliopsis paucimaculata (assembly GCA_903067055.1). Classification (NCBI taxonomy): domain Eukaryota; kingdom Metazoa; phylum Chordata; class Actinopteri; order Cyprinodontiformes; family Poeciliidae; genus Poeciliopsis; species Poeciliopsis paucimaculata. The sequence continues at coordinate 20,846 of CAEGAD010053222.1, forward strand.
TGTGTTTGTCAGGGCTGGGCGATTAATAGATTTTATCAATCAATTGGTTCTTTAAGATTAAGCCTGTTGGAATAAACAATAAATCAATTAATTGCATGATAAACTAAAACAAGTTCAATAATTTCCATTTGCATCATTTACTATTGTTCTTTTTTCTCTCTTTGTACCAACAGGTGGATGATAAATGTTCCACTTCCAGTATTAAATGTTCATTAAAATATAAACTTTATTACTTGAAAATGGTCTCAAAATAACAATATTTTATTTAGTAACTTCTGGGACATTTTATCGTCCAGCAAAATTTGACATGCTTACTTAAGATTTAAGTTTAGAAATGAGGATTTTTCTTCACCAATCTTCTCCTTCGGTCTCCATAGCTCAGAGTGACGTCAACATTGAAAATACATTTAATTATTCTGGCATTTTGCTGTGTAATCGTCCCATTTTTACCACCTGGCAGGTATTGGATACTTCACTCTGCCATATTTGGTTCATGCGAAGGCCAGCCATGTTCACGCCTGCGAGTGGAACCCTGACGCCGTTGCTGCTTTACAGAAAAACCTGGAAGTAAACGGGGTGACAGAGCGCTGCACCATCCATCAAGGAGACAACCGTCAAGTAATGAGTCTTCATTTGGCTGGTTTTGTTTTGTTTTTATTTTTAAATGTGTGCAACATAGCTGAATCAAATGACCGAATTCCCTCATCAGCTATTCATTTGATTCAGCTGCGTTGGAGAAGAAAAGCATCTAAAATAAGGAGGGGCAGCTCAACTCAGTACCACCCCCTAGCTAGCTGATATTGGGAAACTCACAATGTGACTGAGTTGGAACAATTAACTTTTTTTGCCACTGAAATATAATATAATATAATAATTACAAGGATCAAGACTTAGTAAAAATATGTTTATTCATTCATTTATTTACTTAGTTGGATTTTTAAAATATTTTTTATCTGTAGTAAAATTATTTTAAATTTAAATAGTTGTTTGGCGTCCCGTGGGTATCAGTGGGCGTTTAATGCATCGTGTATCATTTATAATGAAAAATATATTTTATTATATTTTATTACTTGTTTTAATGATAAGAATTTTGATTTGTTGACTCAATAAATGTAAAAAATTTAAAAAATGATAGTATTACCAGAAATGTAATTTTTTTCATCAAGATGTAGGAGCTTGTTTTAAGTTAATAACTCCTTAATACTGATGAAAAAAAAACAGTTCACTTATAACATGGGAAAATGTCTTATTATAATCAGTGGAACCAGCACTTTTCCATCAATATAAAGGAATTATTTACTTAAAACAAACTATTTCTTGTTAAAAAGTTACTTGTAAGTTAGTTTTGGCTTATTTCAAGTGTACTACAATATTTTCACTGGAAAATATAAAAAATACTTTGTAAAATTTTATGTTTTTGCCTTTGTTTTCTTGTCTTCCCAGGTTCAGCTGTGTAATGTCGCCGACCGGGTGAACCTGGGTCTCATCCCGAGCTCTGAGGAGGGCTGGCCCGTTGCGTGTCGGCTGCTGAAGAAGACGACCGGCGGCGTTTTGCACATTCATCAGAACGTCACCTCTCCTTTACCGAACGCTGTTGCTGGCGACGCTGCTTCTCAAAATGTTTCTGCAAAGAACGCTGACAGAGAGGTGTGGCGGGCCTGGGCCAGTGACAGCGCAAACCGAATAACTTCTCTGTTCATGGACCTCACTGGTGCATCATGGGAAATAAATATCCAGCACATAGAGCATGTGAAGTCTTACGCGCCTCATGTGCACCATGTTGTGCTGGACTTGGGCTGCAGGCCGCCCTGAATTAGCACCGAAACATGGAGAAGCAATATTCCTGCTGCTTTAATTCCCAGGAGTAAATGAAATAAAGCTGCAGGGTCAAGAACTTTTATTTAACCCCATCAGGCCAGGTTTTTTTTTTCTGGTGAGCTACAAACATTTTACCCAACTGGTTTTTGTTCATTTTACACTGCAAAAACACAAAATCTCACCAAGTAATTTTGGTCTGGTTTCTAGGTCAAATATCTTAGTTCACTTGAAATGAAATCTTTATTTATTTTGAAAGAATAACTAAAAAGAAAACAAAAGAAAATCCTAATAATCAAACTTAAAATACAATATAAACTATCATATCTAGTAATAAACCTTAGCCCCAATTGTCTCAACCAAATATATCTAACATTATACTTTACACATCTAATTAAGACAAAACTTACAAGTAAATTAGTTTTCAGCAAGAAACAGGAGCTTGTCTTAGGTCAATAATTCACTAATATTGATTGAGAAATTACGAGTTTCATTGGCAGATTATGTCACTCATGACATATTTCCCCAGTTATAAGTGAAATAGTACAACTAGAACTTTTTCATCAATTGTAAGAAATTATGTACTTAAAACAAGCTGCTATATGTTGCTTAAACGTTACTTGTAAGTTAGTCTTATTTCAAGTGTACTAAGATATTTGGACTAGAAATTAGACCAAAAATTTCTGGGTAAGATTTTTTTTGTTGAACAATAAATTGTCCCAGAAGTTATTGCAATAAACGATAATATTGTTGTTTTGAGACCATTTTCAAATAAAAATGCAGTAACACATTCTCAAAGACCAATAAACACTGGAACTGGAAGACATTTTAAATATCCAAAATAAACAACAGAAACAACAAATTAAACTAAACAAATTTGTTTCTGTTAACAAAATTGTCCTTTAAAAAAGAGGCCAGTTGAGAACAAAACACGAGACAGAAGATTTTAACATCCAGTTTTTGGTAGAAGGAGAGAAACAGAAGAGAAAAACAAGAAATTATGAAAATGTACATGATTGATGTTGCTTTAATTTATCATGTGATTAATTGATTTATTGCTCACTGTAATAGGGGAGGTGTTTTTGAAGTGTAAACACAGAAACAAAAGGAACAAAACACAAAATCCAAACAGCCAAGACCAGATATCTCTACATTTTATAGCAATTAAAGCAAGTATGACAGTTTATATAAAAAAATATATTATAAAATAATTTTGAAATCACAAATTAGCTATAAAATACTTAAGATACTTTTTCTCAGCAGGGTTATGCTAAATAAGCATTTGAACACATAGTCAAACTCTTGACTTCTTCTCAAAATAACTTCAAATCCTTGAAATAGTTTTCTAGCCTACCAAGAACACAAAAGTATATATTTGATGCAAAACAGACACTTTTTCCCCTTCTGTGTTTTCTTAAACTAACCAGTAACAGATATCATAATAAAGTCAAATGATAAATTCAGTGAGTTTTTCATTGGTTTGAACCCTGAAAACTTTCATAGAGCACATGCATTTAGCACAAAGTCTGCATCAGATTTGCTAAAAAGAGCTCTTCTCAAAAAGCTTCAGGCTTTAATCAGAACTAGAAGATCTGCTGAAATCTCAACTGAATTATTTACACCAATTTCTCATTCATGAATATTTAAATTAGTTTAAACTGTTTGAACTATAGCAATTCAAAGAAAGGAAGTGAAAGGAGAATCAGTCCTCCATATAGACGATTCCCTGCATGCTTTTACTAGCGTGGATATAATATGAATCACATGCTGAGACCCTCACAATAATCCTATCTAAGCTTGGTTGAGTAGACAAGGGAAGATTTGCTCCCAAAAAAGGGATTTTTCTTCTCAATGATCTGCTAAAGCAAAAAGTCAGAGTTGTTTTAAAGAAAAAATGAAGCTTTGTTGGTAGCAACATTCTGAACATAACATGAATAATTTCAGGTTACAAAATAGTTTTTACTGATTAATATTACTGCTAAACTATGGTCCCTTTCCTCTCTTTACTTCAAATTGAGGCTGACATTCCTGAAATGCTTATTTTGTTTTTAACATTTTTATTTTAAATGTTTATTTAAATTTAATTTTTAATAAATGCACAAACAGACACTGGCTAGATTTGAAAATATGATAGATTTCTTGAAATTGAGCTGTTGGCATGTCTTACAGCAACAGTCTTCAGTCAGAGGCCTCTTCAGAGCACTGCAAGACTGACTGCTACTGGAGACTCTTGGATACAAATTTGGGGGAAAATAAAGTACCTTTATAATTTACTAAAAATTATTTTGATTACATAAAACTTAACGAAAAGATGAAAATCAAAAGAAAAGGAGAAAAAATGTTAAATGAACATCAAATTATTTCCATTCTTTCTGGGGCTTTAAATGCCGCTCTTCCCGGCCCAACTTTCTAGCCAAAGGGAAGAAAAACAGCTGGGATATGAGGAAAAAACGGTTAATGGGCCGATTTTTCCACATTCAGCGTTTCACTCTGTGCCAAACGGAGCAAAAGAAAAGCACCTGTCAAGAAAAATGTGGAAAGGCGCTGCAAACTTTCCTTCATCTTCCGGGCAGTGGTTCGGATCCCGCAGGGCAGGAAGAAAAAGAAAACAACACCAGGCACTGGAGCAGGGAGGCATACTAATCAGCGTGGAGGTGCGGTTTGGACCGTGGCGGTGAAACGGGGTGAGTGAAGTTACTTCTCCCGTATCGTCTGGTGGTTTCTGTATTTTTACAGCTCTTAATAGTTTTTTCTCTTGTTTCCTGTCGTTGTCTCTCACAGTTACCCGAGTCAACGCCCACAGCGGACTGGTATCGACTTTTACCAACAGGTGTGTGCAGTTCTCACTAATTAGCTAGATCATTTTAGACACTTTTATGTAACTGTACCGACTTACAATTTCCATGCGACTTCAACCAGTCAGTAGTCGTCGTTAATGTGGATAGTTCGGGAAACTTGCGCGTGCAGTTTGAGGCTCTTGACGTAACGTACGTCAACGTTTGACCGTTGGTGCGGCGGTTAACGGCTAATGGTGGGCTTCATTAAACGGGCTTTAATCGACAGGTTTCACAAATGTTCAACCTACACCGTTGGGTTTTAAAGACCATATGAGCGTTGTGGTCACTTGTGAGTTTGAATCTGTTCTCATTTGCATTATCCACTTGCCAATAGATTTATTAGGGTTGTATATACATCATGGTGAACCTTGATAAACTGTATTAGCAGCAGTTCTCCTTGTCTTTTGTTAAAATCACCAGTTACTGGTAGGTGTTTCATCACCCAGAAGTTGCCCTACAGGTCCTGATTAACTGTTGGCATTCAAACTATGAGGAAACAGTTTTGTGGGTTATTCCTGTAACGTTTTCTTTAAATGAAGCTCTTATGTGAGGTGGGAATGTGGCTTGCTATAAAACTGATGTGGAGTTTAAACAAATGATTATGCTGTTGAACTCCACCCTGCTCTCTCTACAGGGTGGGAACCCTCCATGATGGCCAAGTTCATGTTGTTTCAGCCTTCATTAATCAAAACATTTAACCCCAGCAGAGGATGTCTGTGGGATATTTAAATCCTCCTGCTTCTGCATTTGTTTTGTTTATTTTAGGTGGGGAGCTGCATGTCATGATCCCTTTTCAGAATTTCTGACTAAAATGCTGCGGGAAAATATTTATTGATCGTTTGAAATGTGGTTTAATCATCATAGCATGAAGCATTCGGTCCATTTGGTTTTTCTGGTATTTACAAATGAACCACATCCTGCTGAGTTGAGCTACAAGTTCTGTCAAGCTCTGCAGAAACTTTCTATTGGTATCTTCTTTGCAGGCTCCTGGTGTCTATGTGCCATCCATAAAGTCGACCCAGTTCTCCTGAGCTGACTGTTCTTAGTTAAAGACACAATGCCGGAGGCTCCTGATTTGATCAACCTGGGCTTCCTGTCCGATTCGGAACGGGAGCTTATCCTGGAAGTGCTGCGACGGGATGAGGAGCTGAGGATGGTGGAAGACAAACGAGTACGGTGAGAAGAGACCAGAGAGTACCAAAACGTGTTACGTTTTCATGTTTTGGTACATGAAAACCAAAACATTTTGGTTTTTATGTACCAAAATCAAAACCATTTTATTTAAACGTTGGGGTTCCCTTAATTTTATGTTCCTCTTGTAACACAGTAAGTTATATTTTAAAGATTGCCATAAAAATATTTCTACATCAATGTATTTGCAAGTACTATGATTAACTTCTGTCTTTAGCATGTTTAACTTACCATTTTAAAATCTGCATAGTAGTTTTACATTTTAAAAGTCTGAAAAAACATGGAAATATTTTTCTTTTTCCACCCCATCTATGCAAAGTAGGTTGTTTTGCAAAATGTATACAAATTGGTAGGGTTACAAAAATACTTTCATTTAGGGAGAAACAATAACATTAAATTTGGCAGGATTTTAACACCAGAAATATGAAACGTTTTAAGAAACTAAATTAATTGCAATGGTCTTATTTTACACATTTTGTTAAAGGAAAATTATTCCTTCCCTTCCACTCTTATTATTTTTTCATCCATTTTGCAATCATGTCCTTTCATTTCTCCATTCAATTTTCTATCCGTCCATCTATTAGTTCACCGATTTTAAACATTTAATGGCTACATTTTAGTTGTCTTTATTCAGTAATAACATTCACACTGAAGAGTGCTGGCTTCATTGCAGACTAGTAACATTTAGGATGGTGCTAAATGCTGTGTGAGCTTTTAGGTAGCCAAAGAAGATCCATCAAATTCATGTGCTCTCTTTTGCTGGTGCACTTTCCTCAAAGAAAGTTGAGGAACCACTCAACTTTCTTTCAATATTGTTGGATACAGAACTCTTTCCACAACAAGCAGTGTCTGTTTATGGCTTACCGTTTTCTGGAGCATTAATGATGCAATGGCTGGTCAGTAGTTTTTACCTGTGAAGACAGTGTATAAGCTTTGCAGGTGTTTTTCATGTCCGGTGATATGAATTAACATTTAACACATCATTCAAAAACACGAGTCACAAAGAGGAAAAAACATGGACTATAAGTTAGAGAACCAGAACCAGTTTGGCTGGTTCTGGAATATAAGTACAACTTATATTCTGGGAAATGTGGAAATTATTGGTGTGAAACTGAGTTTTCTCTACTTAACTTTAAATTTAGATACTAAATTTTGGATTTTTATTATTTGTAAACCACAATGATCTTATTAAAAAGGCTTGGAATGTTTTAGTGTATAATGAGTTTTACTTTATGAAGTTGATCAGAAATGTTGAACTTTTTCATGCACAACATTCAAATTTTTTCAGATGTATTTGTATTCTTTGTATTGTTTTTCTTCTTTTTTTTTAAATTCTTAACTTTTCCACTTACGTTTTCTTTATCAAAAGCACATATACAATATTCCTGAGCTCCCTGCCTGCATAAATGCTTGGTTGTTGGTTATTTATCTCAGGAAGCTGAAGTCAGAGTTGCTGGAGGTCAAACGGAAAGGGGCTAAGCGTGGCGGTGGAAGTTACAGCGAGCGGAGCTGTGGCCGATGCCAGGAGCCTCTGAGTCGTCTGTCGGTTTTCTCCAACCAGTGTAAAATATGCAATCACTACGTGTGCCGAAACTGCCAAGCAGTCCTGCCCAATGGATCCTGGCTGTGTAACGTTTGTATCAAAGAAACGTAAGAACTGTTTTGTTCATAGTTTCTTTCATCCTTGCATATCTGCTGTCATTATTATCACTGCATCTGTTCAATACCACTCAAAATTTTTAAAGACTTGATTGAATTTGTATATATATTTTTGTCACAAATGGAAACACCTTAGTTCTTTATGCCATTGGTTTGAAGCAGTGGTGCCCAACCAAAATCCCCAATCTGAAAATATTCAGGGGCAAAATTGTTGTTTTTGTCTCAATTAAAAATGTATAAATATTATTGTGAATTCTTTCTCTTTTACCTGCACAATATTAAGGGAAATATAATACTTTAAAGTTTACAGTAATTTACCTTCTTGCACTTAATTTCCATTTTTATAAGCTTGTAAAATATTTTAAGTTTATTCCCAGCAACGAAAGTAAAATTTTTCTTTTACAACCTTTTCTGTATTTAGCCAAATGTAATGGATGCGTGTGCCGGAGACTGTTTTTGAGTAGAAACATGCTGGATGTTGGTGGCACGACCAATAACAACATAATAAAAATAATAATATAAAAAGGATAACTCAAGAAATATTCTTTGTTGTACTTTAATATTTTCCATTCAAGAAGATATAAACTTGCCATGGAAAACATCATCTTAGAAAAATTACACGTGTTAGATAAACAAAATTATTGAATTGTGTCAGGTGCCACATAATATTAATCAAAGGGCCACAAACCAACTTCCAGCAGCAGCTCATTGGAAAGGGGCTGAGTTTCTATTACTGCAGCACTGCTGACAGAAGAAATCAGACTATTTTGACAAATGTAGATTTATCAGTTTGTACCTATTGATGCAAATAAGCATCTTTAAGTAATTGATTTTGCAGGATGTATTGCATTTAGATATTGATGATTTTGACAACCCTAACAGATGCACCAAACCAGTGACTATTATTATGTGGTGACAAAAACACAAAGTTGTCATCAGCATACGTAAATATAGTATCTATAAAAATTATTCACTGTCTTGGAGGCTGTTGGTAGGCAAAATGTCAGATTACACAATTATATGTTCAGTGAAAATGCAGCTAATGATGAGATGTTGTACTCCACACTTTGATCTGAGGGGAGCAGATAGAAATTGCCTAAAAGTGACCTAAGAATAGAGCCTTGAGGACCTTAAGATAATTGGAAGTGTCCTACACAAAATCAAGACGTTAAACGAAAAACACTCTTTAATCTACTGCAAAAATTCAACCTTGTTTTGCTACAATCAGCATCAATACCACTGACTTTTTATTCAGAAGTTTTATCACCAGCCCCTGCTTCCATGTATCCAACTAGATATTCATGCTGAGTGTGTATAAATTCTTGTTTCCACACTTTCCTGAATGTGTCTGTAATACATTTCAGGGACGTAAAGAAGAGGACGGGCGATTGGTTCTACGATCAAAGAGTTAATCGTTTCTCTATGAATTCTGGGCATGACCTGGTGAGGGTCTCCCTGAAAAAGAGACCAGCAGGTTAGTTAAGAACAGGAACCAGACATGAGCTTCAGTGGTTCTGTTTCTGGTTCTAACAACTTATTTTATTCATATAGCGAGGAAACGCGAAACGGCAGGAGAAAAACTCTTGAGAACTACAGTTCTTCCCCAGCCAGTGCCTCTGCCCAGACAGAAAAATCTACCCGTTAACACAGAGTGAGTCATCATTCTTGTTTTCTGAAAGATTAGTGCAAGGTTTATTACAATGCGCAGAAAGAAATATTTCACAACTATTTGTTAAATTTTCATTGGCAGTCAGTCAAGTGAGAATTCAGGATCTATTGCTTCAAGGGAATCTCTTGAACCAAAGGATAGTGTTTCTGCAAAGCCTCCACGCAGTGACACAGAGTCTGCAGAAAACGTCAGTATCTTTAGCGCTAAAACTGAGACTGAATCCGGCCGGGCAACTCCTGAGCAACTGAGGTAAATTCACAGTTTAACACTGTTTAGACAAGCCTTAAAATAAAAAGTGAAATGGAAACTGAAACCGTAACTCGTATTATTTACATGTACTTTATACTACCTACCTTAAATTCTCTTTATTTGCCAAAATTTTAAGATATAACAATCAATTCAAGCATATTTGACCATTTTACCAATGATGTATAAAAATAGACAAATAACTAGAGGTGCAGCGGTTTATCAGGCAGCCGATTTCCTTAATTTTGGGAGATCAGAGATCAGCTGATACTTGCATGTGTAGGTGATCTTATCTGCTTCGGCGAAGGTTTAAAAATCAACCTCTTCTGCTCTCCCATGAGAGAGGTTTGACTGAAAGACTGGCCTGTCATGACTGCCCATTCACAGTAAACAATAGTCACCTTATTGTTGCCATTGCAACAACTTTCTCGTTTCACAAAATTTCAGACAAAAAAAATCAAGTTAGTCTTTTTCAAGCTCAATAATTGGTGATTGGCCAGAAAACTGCAGTCAGTGCACCCCTAAAAATAACCACAGCTTTTTTCAGTGAATGAATGGGAGCTAAATTATAAAAACAACTCCAATTTGAACTACAGAATATTTCCAAAATTTCACCTGAAGTAAGGCTTTAATTTATGGTATGTCTTGGTGACTTAATAAATCTCAGGAATGTTTTTTTTTTGTTTTTTTTTAAACTGGAAGCGGATTGTTGGTCAGATATTTATTTTTCTTGTTTTGTATGTTTGAGTAGCAGAATGAAGCTACACATTTCTGAAGGGTTTCTTCCAGTAGATGTGTTTTCCTGCAGAGCTCACAGCTCCATTCCCTCCAGCCTAGCAGCCTCCAGTCCAACGGCGCCAGGCAAAACAGACGCTGTCAGAACTGAAAGCGGCAGCTCAAACACCAGCTCTGTAAGGACATTTACTTTAATCTTAAATGATTGTAATTTTTGTTTTTATATGCGTGTCTATATTTTGTCCATAATACTTTACCATTTTTGTCCTGGAGCCTCTGGATGTGAAACCCCTCAATGCGAGCTTCGACCTGGAAGTTGACAGACTCTTCAAGAAAAGCGTCAAAATAGACCCAAAACCCAAAGGTTGTTAATCCCACTTAGAAAAACTATTAATTATTTTATTATACCTAACTAGCTTCTGTTTATGTCCCTTTAGAGTGTTTATCAACACTTGACTTGCGTGAGGAACCAGAGGCTTCAATGGGCAAGCGAAGCCACTCAGTTCCAGGCTTAGACATACAGGTATGTGGTGAATATTATCGTTTATTTGTAGAATCATTATTGTATCATTTGTTTCTGGTTCTGATCAGGAATTTCTGATGCAATCATTTAAAAAATGCCTTGATTGGAACAGTTGAGTACTTGATTGGGTTTGGATGTTTCCACTTTTTGCTTATGCTTGATTATTGCATGTACTGAATAGGCGCGTCATAACAACAAATTTTCTTATACCACTGATCTGAAGGGAGCAGATAGAAATTGCCAAAAAGTGGCCCAAGAATAGAGCCTTGAGGACTCTCAATACCACAATATTATCGTTATTGTGATAAATGATAATGTAACGGCATAATAATGGAAGAACACATTTTCTCAAAGATCAATAAACTCTAAATTCTAATGAACATTTGAAGACGTTTCAAATATCCAAACTAAATAAACAAAACAACAGAAACGACAAACTCAATTATGAAGCCTTTGTAATCAAAAATGTTCTTTAAAAATGAGCACGTTGAGACCAAATCACCAAACTGAAGACTTTTGTTGTTCAGTTTTTGGTAGAAAAAAAAAAATAATAATACAAATGGAAATAGTTAGTTTTAATTGATTTATTGTGACAGGCACAATATTAAATATTTATAATTACCTAAGATTGATTTTTCATAAGTGATGGAACAAACATGAGACCAGAAAGTCAAATTTTATCCGATTGAACCTGGATCATTCAAGCTGCTGATATTGTAAGGAACTCTGCTGTATAGTGTGACTGTTGTGTTTATTTAAATTTTTTCTTGTGACCACACAGGAAGATGAGGAGGAGGAAGATATCGATCGCTTGGTTAACTTTCATAAAATGTCGATGGCCAGAAGTACCTCCAGTCTGCAGAGCTCAAAGGTGTCAATGCTCTGACATTTCTTACAGCATGCACAGCTGATATCAGCTAATCTAAATGAGCATCTTTAACCTCAGAATTTCCTGCCCCAAGTTCCTGAGCTCATCTAGAACGCCAGCTTACTCAGTTTTGATGCAAATTATCTTAAAGAAAATGGCAAATTCTTGCATGTTTAAACAGGATTTGGATAACAAGAAAACGCTGTTGGTCCTTTAGGAAATGTCTGAGCAGCATTTACCTAAAAATCAGTGTTTGCTTTAAAATGCAGACTTTATTACCGACTCCTCACGTCTGTTTGTGCAGAGCATGATGAGTATTTACAGTGAGTCCGGAGACTTTGACAGCGTGGAGGTGAGCGGCGACGTCGTCTTCTCTCTGGAGTACGATGAACACACACAGAGCCTCCATGTGTTCATCAAGCAGTGCAACAGTCTGGCCTACGCCGACGCATCACGGCTGGTTTCCAACCCGTGAGTTTTAAACTTCCAACTGTTCCACACAAAAACTGTAGCGAATAAAATCCGGAACTTGCTGAGCAGCAGGACTGATGGTCTCTGTGCGTTTTTGATGTGCAAACACGCCTCGGCGATGTTTCCACAGCTTTGATCAGTTTAGATAAGAGGCTGTTCTGTTTACACAGGCTCGATTCTTGCATCCCTTTGGTGATTAGCTGAACTTCACAGGAAATTGTATGTCAACATTCACCTCAGAAATTACTCAGGAAATGCTGCAGAAGACCAGCGGTTGTTCCTTGGAAAAACCTAAACGTCTTTCATCCTCTTTCTGTTTTTTTCTCTTTGTTTTGTGTTTCAGTTATGTGAAATGTTACCTGCTCCCAGACAAATCACATCAAAGCAAGAGAAAAACCAGCATCAAGCAAAACACCATCAACCCCATCTACAATGAAACTATGAAGGTGAACTTTGCATTTTAGCTTAAAGAAAACTTCAGCTGGTTTTCTTGCACTGTACTTGCTCCAACTAATGACCGCACCCACTCTGACCTTAAGATCTGTATTTACTTTGAAGATAAGTACAGCTATTGTCAAATATTGATTTTTGGTCCCGTTTTCAGTGGAGGCAGCTGAAACACAAACAGAGCAGCTTACAGGGAAATTGGCTGAATTTTACATCTATATATCTGGAAGTAGTTGTTGAACTGGCAATCATTAGGCACAAGTTTAGAAAATTAAAACTTTTGTTTTTCTTCCATGATCTTTATCATTACCTCTCCACTAGATGAGCCTTTACAGCACGTGTCAAACTCAAGGCCGGAGGGCCACGTCTGGCCCAACGTAGGTTTTTATGTGGCCCTCTGGATTCCAAATTACTCAATAAATAAATCCATCCAGTTTTTCACAAATTTGCAAAATTCACACAAAATAAACGTATCTCCATATTTTATTCCGATTTTACTGCATAGTTTTTCTAAATTGGTCAGTGAGTTTAAGTGACTGCTGTCTCAGCCTTACATGATGTCCATAAATGAAACGGCGAGTAATAGTCACATTTAACAAGTGCAAATATTGTAAAATAATTACAAACATTACTTAATGGACACCACAAAATCTGCAATTTTTATTGCCAAAAAAAACAATCACAAAATCCCAGAGGAACAGCTATTTTTTAATGTTTTAACAGTTTAATTGGCTTTATCAATACATTCTGGCACAACCGGCCCTTTAAAATGAGTTTGATGCCCTGGCTTTACAGGATGTGCACTCTTCCTTAAAAAATCTTAAATGTGTATATGGAAATTAAGGCCTTATAATTTCTTAAATTTATTTTAAAAATGTAAGTTGGCCTTAAATACATCAATCTTGTACATGTTATTTTTTCTTCACAAGACTTTTCTGTCAGTGAAATGTTTGAGTCACCCACAAACATAATTATTACGTTCTGTGACTCGAGGCGGTTGCGGATACCGCTAACTAGCTGCTCATATAGCTAACCAGTTAGCTTTTTGTGGCCTGTCATGGGTCAAATGTAAATCAGGAGTGTCCAGAGCACTGCTTTATTTCACCAGATTGTTGACAGTAATATGTTAGAACAAATTAAAGTAAAATGATGGAGACAAATTCTCCTAAATGAAAAACATAAACGCCACCAAATATTCACATTCCATGTTTTCATTTTAATTTGGCAGCTTTTAACTTTCATTCAAAAGTAGAATTGGGATGTATCCATTTTTTTTTTTTTTAGATTTAAGAGAGTTTTAAAAAGGAAAAAGGGATTTATTTCCTCTTATACACTAGAATTAATCTAAAATAATTACTAGATTTTTTTCTGTTTAGAAATCAGGCTAGTACATTTTATCACAATAGTGCATTTAGTTGTTTACATAGAATATGTTTAGTATTTTTCATAGCAAAAGATATATATTTTTTTGTGTGTTCCGCTGTTTTTAACTAAACAGTTGTGATCCCCATTTCAAAAGGTTTGGACACCCCTGGTTAAATTTATCGCCAGATGGCTGGATGATGTTTGTCTTTGCCATTAGCTCTTGCTAACTGGTACATTGCTGCATTCATTCTGTGCTTGAAAAAGTAGGGTATCGTTCCACTTTAATCTGCTTATTTTTATATTTATTACACATCTGTCAGGTTTCCTGTTTGACACGAAAGGTGGCTTACCTCACTGTAACCAAATCTACCCAATGGTATAAATAAAGTTGATTTAAAATATGATTTTCTGTTTTTTGTACATTTGTGTCTTGCTACAGGTATTAAATTTTACTTTAACTTGTGAAACCTTGAGAAATCCTTCTGTATTTACCTGTTTTTTGCTGTCTAGTACTCCATCGTCCGTTCTCAGCTGGTCAACCGCAGCCTGCTGATATCGGTGTGGCATAACGGTCGCCTCAGCCGTAACGCCTTCCTGGGAGAGGTGCAGGTCCCTCTGGACTGCAGAGACCTCGAGTCAGGATGTGAGGAACAAATGGCTCTCATGGGAAAGGTAGATTAGAAAGACTATTCTGTCCTGAAACAAGGTTTTCCGGTGGATGATGGGTATTTTCTGTGTAGTTTATATCCCACCGGTTACCAAAACATCTGAGGGGAAATCAAAACTTACAGAAAATGTGTTTGTAGGTATTAATATCTCACAGAAATTGGAGTTTGGAAACCAGATTCTTGGTCTAAAGCCAAGGCATGTGGTGCTGTTGACCACATGCCTTAATTTGGGCTTCCTACAATCTGGAAAATTACAAAATTTGATTAAAACGATTTTATTGTCAAGATAGAACACCAATCAGGAAAGAGTTGGATTTTTCCTGATTGGTAAAAATATTTTTACAAGTATTTCTGGTCTAGTTTCTAAAGCAGCCATCTTAGCTTTGTCTTAGTTCAGGTGTACTTCCTTACAAGTAACTTTTCAGCAAGATACAGAAGCTTGTTTTTAACTAGTGATTTCTTACTTTTGAGAAATGAGGGAGTACTAGTTCCACTGGCAAATTATAAACTAGTAGTTTTTAAGGAATTATTGACTCAAAACAAACTGTTATTTAGCTAAGAGTTGTTTGTAAGTTAGTTTTATCTCATTTCAAATGTACTAAGACATTTGCACTAGAAATTAGACAAAAATAGTTTGTAAGATTTTCTGTTTTTGCAGTGCATCTTGTCTAAATGTTGTTTCCTTCCACCAGCCGTTCAGTCAGTTCATCTTTCCATCCAACCTTTTTTTGATCTGTTTATTCACTAGCCCACTAGTCCTTGTACCTGTTTACATATATAGAAATATTTGCCAAAAGCTTATTGTCAAAATTGTTACTAAAGCAATGGGAAATAACTCTAGAACTCTGAGTTTAGAAAAGTCCAGAATATTCTTTAAAAAATGTGTAAAAATCCGGTATAGTTATTAATCTGTTAAATACCACTCGTTTCCCTTTTTACCTTATAAGTATTATAATTCATGCAGGCATTAACTTTTTGATTAAGACGCATCGTCAGAAGAGATTTCATATCACTCCAAAATTACTGTCGATTTAGCAACCAGGTTACAGTAGTTTTTTTTTTTTTTGTTTTTTTTTTAAAATGCGTCTGAAATAAGATTTTCCTGCCATTAGTCCAAAACTCCCTGCAGCCATAATCTGTCTTCAAAAGCATTTAAGATTACAGGCCACCTTTAGAGATATTTATACTGGAGCACATTGATTGTTTCTTTGTGGTAAATATTACCTCAGATAGTTATGAGTGTCTAAAAGATTGAGGTTTAAACTTAATTTTTCAGTAAATGCAGCACCTTCAGGCTGTTTCTGTGCTGCTCTTACATCACTGAAGCATTAATCAGCAGCAGCAGCTGAATAATGGAGCCAGTAGAGAAATTTGATGTTTTTAAAACAGGAGACGGTCCAGTTGCTCTTCGTCCCATAGAGAGAGACCGACGATACCTGCGATCAAGCTTAAGTTGAACTTTTTATTAACAAAATCAGAAATGATTTCTCACTTCTCATCCAACCCTTGTTATTCCTCAGACCACAGTCTGCTTTGGAAATAAATCTTTTTATGATACTGCAATATAATAAAAACAAATCTAATCCGTTATAGGGCTGCATTTCTCTTTTATTTACTGAGATGTTCATTTGTCCAGTTGAGAAACTGCTTTGCGATGACGCCGAGAGAAACAGATGAATATTTCACACATATTTGATTGTTACAACGCATCAACTTAAAGCTATGATCATGAAATCATTTATATGTTTTAGTTTGAGTATATTTCTCATTTAAAATGGTAACTGTGCCAGCTGAGCCACCCAGTCCTGATGAACCTTGTTTTGTTTTTTTCATGTTTTGATTCCTAAATGTTTCTGACTTTTAACAGATGGGATCAGTTGTGCCAGCTTCACCGTTTGCTCAGTACAAAGGAGAGCTGGTCATCTCACTGAAATATGTCGCGCCCAAAAAGACGACAGCAGAGAAAGTCAAAGGTAACGTCTCAGAAACCGGCTTGTTTCCATGCACTTTAAAACTCTTTCTATCAGTTTTTGTTTCTTATTTTCAGGTAAAAAAGCGCCGCCTGTGGAAAGTGGAGAGCTGCATGTCTTGATTAAAGAAGCGAAGAACCTGATGGCAATGAAACCTGGAGGAACGTCTGACAGCTTTGTGAAAGGGTGCGTTACACGCCTTGGGATGGGAACTGATATCGATTCATTATCGATCCCACTTATCGATTCTCATCGAGTTGGTTAATAAACTCTTTAATTTAAAATATGCACCATGATGCACTTGATTGAAACAAAATAAAAATTTGCTTTAACAATAAGAATCTGTGTCAAACATTTTAACATGACGTGCAACTTTCTGCACATCAACAGATTTTGTGCTTTTAATATAACAAACGAGCCTCGTCTGAAAATATATTCTAATTTATTGAAGTTGACTGAAAGTTGGAGATTATTCATTCAGTGTGGCGCTAACATTAACACAATAATGTGGAGGAGTTTAACGTTACCAGGGACTTTTACAGCAGAAGACACGGTGATCAGAGAGTCACTGCTGTTGCTAAGCAACGTATCAAACACTTCACATTCGTACAACTCGGCTGTAAGCTGTGTGGTGAACTGTTTGAGGATGATGGAGGTATTTACTCCTTTCATCGTGATTAAAGTTCTGACCATGTTCCAGCCGGTCATAGTTTTGTCTTTTCTCGAGAAATATATTTTGGAGAAAGATATTTTGGAGCGCTTCCGCCATGACGCCATCTTGGATATTTTTTCATTTAAAATATGGAGCATGTGCGACACGTCATCACGCAAATGCATTACAGGAACCGATAAGTGGATTTGTTAAGCAGGCGGCTTAATGAATCCAAGAAATTTAACTACTGTGAACCGATTCTCGATTTCCATCCTTATAGTTGCTTTAATGACATTTATTGAAACATTTCTTAATTAGCTGGATTTGTATTTATGGCTCTGCAGGTACTTGTTCCCGTCTAAGGCGAAGAGCACAAAGAAGAAGACCGACATCGTTAAGAAGAACCTGAACCCCCAGTATAACAGCACGTTTGTGTACAAAGAGCTGAGTCTGGAGCAGCTGAGAGAGATGTGCCTGGAGCTGACAGTGTGGGACAGAGAGGCCATGCTGAGCAATGAGTTCCTGGGAGGAGTGCGCCTCAGCTCAGGAAAAGGTAAATGGCACAGCCTTCAAGGCGCAGCTCTCCACCTCTGAGCCGCAGTTTTCAATCTTTGAGCTTTTCCCAAATCAGCTCCTTCAGACTAGCCAGCAGCTTTAGGAAAACACCTGGAGGAACTTCTCTTCTGCTGAGCTCATTATATGAACGACTTCTTAGTTCAACACTGGTAAAAACATAATAGAGGACTAATGTTGTGAAAAATGTTAAGTTACAAAGTAAAACTGAAGGTAGCGAAGTTACTCGATGGTGCGATTAAAAACAGATAAAAATGTCATTTTAGTGATTTTTATATTTAAAGATGAGCTCTTTATTTCTGTATAATGGAAAGAACATTGTATATACGTCTTAATTTTCCAGTTTGGTTTCCTGAAAGATCATCACTACTTCACTTTTTTCCCTTGTGTGAATATAATGAGTTGAAGGAATTTTCCATCATGGATCTTAACGGATGCCGTAATCTTCACACTGCAGGCGCTGTAAAAATAGGAAAAGAGGAAGTGGAGCTGGAGTCTGTGGGAGAGGAGATCAGCCTGTGGCAGAAGATGATGCAGTACCCTGACTCATGGGCAGAGGGCACTCTTCCACTGCGTTCCTCAATGAGAAAGGCGAAGGGTAAATGAGGACATAGCTGGAAATGATCTGATGTGATAAGCTCTGGCCTCTGAGACAAACTGGAGTCTGGATTCATTGGAGAAACCAAACTTATCTGACCAGAAGCTCGGCTGCTGCAGTTTTACCACCTACTCACTCCTCCCTCTCTGTACGGGACTCGGCTTAATTCACCGACTCCTGATTGGTGTAACTATTGAAAATGTATCAAACCATCACACTTAGGCACTTTTTCAAACTCTGACTGTATGTATTACTATTTAAAATAATGTAGGACACAGAAGTTTCTTAATTTTTCACACTTATCTTTAGAGTCGCTTACAGAAGAACACTATGAAGGAAAACAATTATAAACTGGTATTATGGAGGATAAACCACCACCATGCTTTATTTTTATTAGTTATATTTATAGAATTCCAATTAAAGCCCTTATTTGAATAAATTAAATGACTATAAGTTTATTAAGATTTTGTTTTGGAGTGTTATCAGTCACATCTGTTGACCCAATAAAAGTTAAATCCATCGTGTTCTTGTCTCCACTTCTTTCTATTTGCATCCAATGCGGGATGGAAACATTTAATTGACTTACAGTTAATTGTCGATTTGATTATTAGATTAAATTTAGCTCAAATTGATTAATAATGCCCGTTTTAGACATTTTCCTAGTCTAGTAGTTTCCATATGAACATCTCTGTTCATGAGCAACTTAGTGCTTCACATATTTTATTCTTTTTGTCATTAACTCTAGAAGTTCTTATGTTTTTTCTAACTTTAATAATGTGAGAAAAACACAATTTTCTGATTTTTTTTTTTTTTTTTGTCAGTATTTAATACATCTGACACAAAATAATTTTCTACAAAATTTTGCCATTTGTTATAGAAAGGCAGTCGACATCTTGATAGAAAACTAAGATGGCTGCTCCTTTAAAAAATAAGCGAAAAGTGAAGGAATTAAACTAAAAGATAAGCAGGAAAAAGTAAGATAATTAAGAAAAGATGCTGCTTATCAAGTTATCAGTCAATTTTAAATTCAATCAACAACTTGCATCCATTTGTCCACCTGGTCATTTTCCCTCTTCTAATGCATCAGTTACTGGTAAACCAGATTCTTAAGTCTGGGATTTAATAGTTGGACATGACATTAAAGCAGAATAGAATAAAAAAAATGTATTTCCTTATAAATTAGAACAGAATTTGCACCTGATGTAAAGATAAATTCCTTCCTTTCCTGCCCCAGATGTTGGTTTTATATTGAACAAACAGTGCCAGCACTTCTGTCTTGTGTAACAACCCCATTTAAACATGAGGAGCTGCCCTCTGCTTTAATCCCCCTGGAACTGGTTTCTGGTTGGTTGTCCCTCTGCATCTCGACTAATAAACTTGATGGCGTTGCCACGGCAGCCGGAGAGCCTCCATAAATTAGTCGCAGAAGTCTCTGTGCAGCTCCAGCCTCTCCCGTTCCTCCTCCTCCAGCAGGAAACTGTCTATGTAGGAGAACAGCTCCTCTGACGACACCGGGACGATGAAGCGCTCTCGGTCGATGCCCAGCTTGTCCAGCAGCACCATGCTGAAGTAGAATCGGGAGATTCTGAATGCTTGCCTGGAGACGGAAACAATACAAGCAATTAACAACAGAAACGAGTCCGCTTTCATGATTTGCAGAAAGATTGATCTCTTCTACCTCCTCGCTATGCTACTATTGTTTAAACCGACCGCTCCTGACCAAAAACAACCAATCAGAGCCAGAAGGCGGGTCTTAGCGCTGTCAATAAACCTGTTCAATGTGCTAATGGTGGAGAAACACAAAGCACTGTTTATCTGCCATCAAGGGTGGCTATGCTAACTAGCCGAGCATTCATGGCAGGCTCTGCAGCAGCAGAGGGGGAGGTGTAAGACTGGACGAGCAGGCGCACACAAGTGTGATTGACAGCACTACAACCTTCCTTGTAGCTCTAGTATTTTTTCTATAGAAGTTACAAACTACAGCTTTAAAGGGTGCCAGTTATGCAAAACATTTTGTGCAAGGTTTTGTACTTCTGTTTGGGTTTCTACTGCGTCCAAAAACAGGACAAGCGCTTAAAAAACACCTGCCTGTTTTTTGGCAACAAATTAATGTTTTTTGGTGTCTAAAAAATGAGCCGTTTCAAAAGCCTCCTGTTAAGTGACATTCAATGTGCGCTGCGCCGTCACCTAGCAACCCTAGCCCTGTTCCCTAGTAACCCAAGTGGAGCATACAGTTTTACCACTGTATATGCACTGTACAATGGCTGCTGGAAACAAGTGTTTTGCTGTTGATTTAACACCCAGAAACCACTTTGCTGCATTCTTGTTGGTTGTGCAGGAAGCTCTACTTCTGCTTTTCAAAGATGTGTGGATGAATAATTGCGTATTTGTTTGCAGCCATTTTCACATGTGAGAGTAAACGTTGAGTGAAGTGGGCGTGGCCAGCAGCAGCATATTTGGATTTAAAGTGACAAGATGTCCTAAAATAGGTCATTATGAACTGATCAGACTAAAATCTCTATCTAAGAATTATTTTGAACAGAAAATGTAATGAACATGTTTTTTTCAGGTCATCAACCTATACTAACCTGTTTTAGGAAGCATAATATATCACCTTTAACACATCTACTTTTATTCTTTGTTACTGCCGCTACTGCCAGGCATGTTGGAGAAAGTTTGGCTCTTTCTTTTTATTCCCTACCCTGCAGCGTCTTGCCTTTAACTACCACTCTCTGTGTTCAGTCCTGTGAAGCTGTGGATTCATGAGTCAGGGAAAAGACTGGAAGTTTGGAGATTTTCCAGTCTGGAAAGAATGAGAGGAGCTCCATTCTCAACTTACACAGTTATTGGAAAGAAGTCTGAGCCTGGAGTTCTCCTAGGAGGAATTAGTGTGTTTCTGGTGCAAAGTTGAGACTTTTTTTAAAACTCGGTAGACCAAAGCTTGTTTAAATTATGTTTCTTTGAAGATGGCTAACTATAAAATGGATAAGAGTAACAGGCAGCGTGTTTTCTTGACATTAAAGGAGAGTGTTGAGCTTTTCTGACACAGTGCCATTTTATAGCATAATCAAGTAACTATGTTACCTTCATGCTGAATATATCTAAACTATAGATAGTTTAGATAGGTTTAGAAGGTTTTGTACTTCTGTTTGGGGTTTATGTATTATGTATATAATACATTGAAAAACAATGTATTATATAGAACAGGAAAAGACTTTGCTTCTGGTTGTTTTATTAAAGAGGAATGTAGCTGTATGGATGAGTTACAGAAGACTATAAATAGTAAGACTGCAGCGAGGTTTAATAAACTTTGTCTTCTTCCTACTCCTTTTTAATCTGCATATGGAAGTTTTTTTTTACATTTTATTATTATTGTTATACTTTTTTTCATTTCTTATTAATTACTTTAGTTGTTCTCTGACATTTTACTTGTTTGAAATAAATACATATTTAATTTAATTTAATTTCTGATGCCTTGAAATTGGCCTCTGTCTCTTTAAGAACCTCTTACCTTTTCCAATAAAAGCAACACTCCATCTACGTTATTGATGAGGGCACAATAAGGTTGGGCATTTACCGTATCATTTATGGTGAAATATAAATGATAAACAATCGTTTATTTTTCGCAATCAATGTAAAAAACATTGTCAAAATTTGACAATTTTCATATCGTCAAATCAAAATTCCTGTCTTCATTTGACGATAAATCAAAATAAGAATCTGGATTTATTGTCAGCACAATAAATTTCAATTGATGTTAAAAAAAACTGACTAAAATGTCATTTTTTAAACTATTTTCTACCTTGTTTTTCCACAAGAGCATCCAAAAATACCAGTAAATTAATGAATATGATTAAATAAAGTCTCTATGTGCAGTTTAGTAAAATAAATCACATTTCTTTATGTAAAAGACATCCTGAAAAATTTAATGTCAAATAGGACTGGTTTTCAACAGTAGCATTTATGCTGTGCAGTTCACTAAAAATTAAGTAGTAAAAAAAGTCATTTTTATTATTATTGTCACAAAATATTTTGTAAAAAAAATTCTAGGAAATGACATTATAATATGATATAAAAAGATAAAAAATATTAATTTTGCATGATATTTCCCATTTAGAGGGTGAAGAGAAAATACCCCTGAGTTGTAATGATACATATTTTTTCGTTAATTAGTTTATTTTCTCTGAATGAACCACACATAGGTCTCACCTCAAACCCTCGATGACGTCCGACTGCAACAGATTTTCTTTGATGCGTCCCGTCTCACGCGGCGGGGAGCCCAGCAGCTCAACCACTGTGACGTGTCGAAGGTCCAACCCACAGTCAGATTTCTGAGGGAAAGAAGAACGTGTTCTTTAAAACACTGTATAAAAAACAAAGTGTAGAAATGAGAGCGATGGTTCCTCACCTGGATCATGATGTTCTGCAGCTGGTAGTCCGGGTCGGATATGTTGGGCGCCGACATGATCAGCAGGCTCCTCTTTTCATAGAACTGATCCAGGAGAGCGCCGACTGTCTGTACGCTGAACTTAAACGCCATTGCTGCAAAATAAACAATAATAAACAACCTGCAGCACACAAATACTGCAATGTTTGCACAAATCTACCGAGGCTTTTAAAAGGATTCATGATCTTTGAGCTTTTCCAAAGCAATGGGAGTAAAAAGGCTGTTTAGGACCTCCACACCACCAGGGGTCCCCCAAGAGCAAAAAGCTAGTGTATCTAAACAGCTATGAAAAAAATAAGAGACCACATAAAAATGATCAGTTCCTCTGATTTCACTTTTTATAGATACATGTTTGAGTAAAATTAAATTCCAAGCAAAAGTTTAGTATTTATTTACAGAACATGAGAAATGGTCAAAATAACGAAAACATTCCAGCGCTTTCAGACCTCAAATAATGCAAAGAAAACAAGCTTATGTTCATTAAGAAACAACAATACTAATGTTTTAACTTAGGGAGAGTTCAGAAATCAGTATTTGGTGGAAAAACCAGAAGGTTTTCAATGGGGTTCAGTGCAGTGGCTCTTGATGTTTTTCAAAGCTGGATGTATATGAACTCTGGCGCAGCTGTAATACATATAGGAATGATAGCAAACCAGAGAGCGCTCCAAAAGCAGGAAGTGGACTACGGCGCAGGGAATTCTGGGTAAATACAACCAAAACAAACGCGCAAGTCTGACACTAACGGAAAAAATAGCTCAGGTTCTTTTAAGGACCTTCTACAACCACTAACATCTGATGCAACTCGACTTTTGTTTACATTTGTTTACATTTTCCAAAGAAAAAAAGCTCAGTGTCTTCTTCTGTGGTTTTTATGTCATTTCCTTCAGTAGTTCTTGGTGCAGCGCCAACGCAGGCGAGGAGGGGAACAGGTTTTTCGAAGGGTTTGGATCATTTGATACAGTGCAGTGTGAAAGCAAAATTGTAACAACAGTTACAATTTTGGTCCTAAGTGTACAAGACTCATAACATATCTTAAAACATGTATGATCTGATCCCAAATCAAAGTTCAAAGGTCTCTGGTATTAATTGAAAACATTTAAAACTTGTCAGATAACCCTGTTCCATCATTTCTCAAAAAGTTACACATTATCCAGATTTTAAACAAAAATAGTCACATTTCCCAAAGATTCCTGCTATAAAATCGATTCACCTTTTAAACTGCAGCTGTGTGTTTTGTGTGATTCTACTCACGGACACACTCAGCCGGTCCGCCGCTCCAGCTGCGGTTGAACTGGCAGACTCGGCTAGACGCTCCCTTGCGCTCATATCCGCCGTCGCAGAGGTATTCACACTCTGCGCCGTAGTTGTTCCCGTCAGACGAGCAGATGAGGTAACCGTGCAGCGGCGGCGGCAGCTCTGGACACCGTCTCACTGAGACAGAGTGGAAAAACGCCTGTCAGCTCCATGTGTAGCAGCTTGAATCACTTCACGAGAGGAAAAAAACCCTTTGGCCGCTTACCCTCAACACGTACAATAAACTTGCAGGCAGCTCTGTTCCTGGCCTGATCGTACACCTTGTATCTGATGACATGCAGTCCCTCTTTAAACTCGGAGCCAGGCTGCTGGTCCACTAACACCACACTGGACAGCAGAGAGACAGGAGGCGGTCGAGTGTTTATTTAAAAGTGAAGAAGAAGCAGGAAAGAGAAAATCAACTTACTTCAGGTATTTGTCTGCAGTGTCAGTAGCAGCTGGAGGGTCCCAGCTCACTCTGGCGGTGAGCTTTCCAGGTTCGGCCACTTTCAGTCTGGACGGTGGACACCTGATCTTTGGAGGGTCGGTATCTGAAGTAAAATATTGATCACCACAAAAACAGATACAAGATATGCCTTTTATTATTGCAAGATCTGCACCTGTGCATTTTTATTCATCTTGCACACTTCTTCCTGTTTGTCTCTCGTCATGTTACCATAGGTGACATATTATGCTTCCTTGAACAGGTTAGTATTGCTCTATGGGCTAAACAAAACATGCTCGTTCCATGTTTTCCACAAATTCATTCTTAGATGATGAGATTTTAATCTGGTCATTTCTGCCTATTTCACATTGAGAGGTTTTAGGGCCTCTTGTCATTTTAAATCCAAACAATCTGCTGCTGCCAACAACCTCCAATCCAATTGCATGTGAAAATGGCTGCAAATAGATGCACAATTATACAACCGTACATCTCTGAAAAGCACAAGTGGAGCCTCCTGCACAACCAACAAGAACACAGCAAGTGGTTTCTGAATGATAACTCAACAACACACTTATCTTTTCCAGCAGTCATTGTACAGGGCATAGAGCGGTAAAACCTGCTGACCAAAAGTGCTGGAGCTCCTCTTGGGTTGCTAGGTAACAGAGAGGGCTAGCTGGGGTTCGCTAGCTAACGGCGCAGTGCACGTCGAGTGTAACTCAACAATCAGGTTTTTGAAACGGCTCAATTTCCAGACATTAAAAAAAACCTTAACGTTTTGCCCAAAAAAGGTCTGGGTGTTTGTTTGTTTTTTAACTCGAATGGAAGAACCAAAAACAGGCAGAATGTGACATTTGCGTAATAGATCCCCTTTTAAATGTTATAAACCAGCAAATATAATTTTAACAGATATTCGGCAGTGGTCAGACTTATAGCTAGGGGCAGTAAATTCATCTCTAAGTCCAAGAAATATGCCATAAAGTCAGCAGAATGCAGCCTAAATTCGGTCCTGGATGCATCACACAATGTCCACCAACGACAAAAAAGTAGTGAAAAAGTGTGTGAATAATAAAATTATGCTTTATGGTGAGGATCTAGTAGACCAGCACTCAAAGGACAGATTTAAGCTAGAAAACCTCTTGGTGTCAAAGTCAGAGAAAAACGACAAAAACAAACAGAGAAAAAATAATTTCTGCCAGCATTATTCCTCCTAAAAGTGTCATCAGAAAAGCCTTCTTTTGATTATATAACAGTGATTGTGTAAGTCTCATTGTTTTCCACATAACCATTCTATGTTTTACTAATGTTTCTGTCAGAACAATAATCCAGAAACAAGTTTGTCAAGCTGCTCAAACTCTGATATTTGCAGTTAGTTTCCCCATGAAAATGTTATTTTGTCTTAAAAAGCCGTTTCATGCTAACGCTACACATAGGTGGCACGCTGATTATATTAAAATTTGTACCAAAAGCTACAATTATTAAACATATTCTCATTAAATTATCCTTTTAATTTTTGTAAAACATGAATCCATCTGACACTGCAGATACAGATTATGTGTTGTCATCCAAATATGGTGCGCACTTCCTGTTTTTTAGAATTATTTATTTGCTTTTAAAAACAACGACAAGGCCTAAATATGCTTTACTTATATTTTATGATTTCAATAAGTAAAGATTTATGGGTTTAAAATTAGGTATTTGCCCCTTTAGAGAACAAAGTGATGTAAGATAAAAACAGACAGTACAATTAAGTGACGCTAATGCTAATTCATAAAACTTGGTGAAGTTTTACGAAGCGTTTTGTGGAAAAGGCGACAGGTTTTATTTCACGAGTAGAACATGAAGAGTGACTGCGGTTTGGATCCTCTCAGGAAATTAGTCAGTTTCTGTGAAGCCGTGGGAGCAAACACACATGGAGCTTGTTTTGAGAAAGGAATCTCAGGAAGTTAAACAAAAGCACAAATGGATCAGAGTTCAAGCTGCACTTCACAGAATTTCCTAAAAGACTTTTAAAAGTTTGAACATCTGAAAGAAACCCAACCTGAGCACTCCGGCTGCACTCCGCTCCACGAACCGCGGTGCAGGCAGGTGCGCGAGTGTTCCCCCTCGATGCGATAGCCGGGTCGACAGGTAAACTCACACCTGGAGTCCACGAAGAAGCCCTGAGTGCAGGAGTATCTGCCCTGTGGGATGAGGGGCAGGACATGGCAACGAATCCCTGCAGAAACATCAACACACATTCACTGCGGTCATATTTAGGCCCTTTTTTACACTGCAAAAACACAAAATCTTACCAAGTATTTCTGGTTTATGTTCTAGAGCAAATATCTTGTACACTTGAAATAAAATACAACTTACTTACAAGTGACTTTTCAGCAGAATGTAAGAACTTGTTTTGAGTCAAGAATCCTTAATATTGATAAAAACCTACTGGCAGATTATTTTACTTATAACAAAAGATTTTTCTCAGGTTTTTAGTGAAATAATCTGCCAATAGAAAAGCAAATTTTCATCAATATTAAGAAATTATTGACTCAAAACAAGCTCTTATATCTTGCTGGATAATCCCTTTTGTTTCACTTGGACTAGAACCTAAACCAAGAATATTTGATAACATTTTGTGTTTTTGAAGTGTATGATTTACAGATCAAATTTCAACCAGAAAATATTATTTGTAGCCTATTTCTTCCTGCAGCACCTCTTATCAGCTCTGAAATTATGTTTTTGTCTTGTTTATTTATCCTAATTTAAGGCTGCAACAAACAATTATTTTAGTAATCAGTTACTCTATCAATTATTCTGGCGATTAATCAATTAATTTTAATTAATTCAGCAGACACAAAATTGACATATTATACAGATTTTCATTGAACCTCTTTAGCTTTTTTTCAACAATATTTGAAATACATTAAATGCTGCTGCGACAGACTGGCGACATGTCCAGGGTGACCCGCTTCTCGCCCAAAACGTTCACTGGAGATCAGAACCAGCACCAAGGGTGTAAGAAAATTAATGAATGGATGGACATTAAACAATGCAAATAAATAATTCAATTCCTTTTTAAAATCAGAAAATAATCATTATTGCCTGGAATGTGATACCATTCCCTTTAGTGAGTTTGAACTGGGTGAAGCTAAAATTAGGTTTTGGATTGAACAGAATTATAAATAAAGAAGATTTTTTTTATCCTAAATGCAAATTGTTTACATATTTTTGTACAGTTTTGATTTAATTTCTAATCTAAATATGTTGTTTCTTTATCAAATGGCCTTCTTAGAGACTGAATTCTCCAGTTAATGATTAATCAATTACTAACTTAGTTAACAATATTTCAGTAATAGATTAATCACGATTAATCTGATTAATCGTTTCAGCCTTATTCTAATTTTATGATCATTTCAAGCAGTACATTGAGAAAACTTTCTGTTATTACATTTTTCTAGCTCTCATGTAACAACGTAAGGAAACGCAACCCCACATAAAGCGTAATTACACACTGATGTCTGCTGTAGTAATGTTTTTGTTGGTCAAATCTCAGTTTAGCAGTTTGATAAGTTTCATTCTGTTACAATCTGAAGTGTAAATTCTTATTCATGCTCCTCTTATTTCGTCACATCTGGATGACTGAAATTCATCCTTCACGTGTCTAAACAAAGCCTCCTTGAAAAGCCCGCAGGTTGTTCTGTCAGACTCATGACTAACTATTTGTAAGTCGCTCCGTTTCTGTTTCCCAACTCTGGTTTCTCATTAACGTCTTCATCCATTTTAGGACCCAGAGTTAGACTTTTAAAGCATTCACTAGACGAGCTGTAGCATGCACCGGAAACAGCATGCAGAGCATTTCCAATGGAGGGCTCTGAATTAAGTTAAGTTCAAGTAAATATTATTCCTTTACTTTTTGCTTTGTTGTTTTAAAATAGGGCTGAAACGATTAATCGTGATGAATTATTGAAATAATTGTCAACTTATTTAGTAATCAATTAATCGTTAATGACTCTAAAATGGCTTCTTGCTGAAAGAACATATTCAGAGCAGTAATTAACAAGGCCTCATTGCTGATAATAAAGAATAAAAGTGTCCACGTACTGCGGCAGTAAGCCGACCCGGACCAGAGGCGGTTGGCGAGGCACTGAATGGACCTTCTGCCCAGCAGCCGGTAGCCTCGGTCACAGGTCATCTCACACCGGGTCCCCAGCAAACCCCTGTGGACCCCGCCGCGAGCGGACCGGCACGACACCTCACCATTCGGCAGATGTGGAGAGCGACACCAGTTTGGGTCTGTTTTCAGAGAAGAAGAAGAAAGAAAAACATACAAAGAAAAGAAGAAAAATTATTTATCGTTATTATTTAGTATTCTGTTTTCATTTCTGTCACTAATGAAGGTTATTTTATGTCATCTTATCAATTCTTAGGAAAATTCCTCCAAAATCCAAGGAAGGAAAAAGCAGCCAGTTTAAAAAACGTTAGAAAATGGAGCAACTGTTAAATGTACAAAATTATTCTCGTACAACAAAACAGCATAAAGCAATAACATTCATATTTTATGCCAATTTGTCTAATAAGTTAGACTCAATTTCTATATTTTAAAAATGTTTAAAAATTGTAAAAAATAAAATGTTAAGATGTGATTTCCATCACCTCTTCTAGATGTGATGGAAAGTAAAATAACTTAAATATTGGTCAGAAAATTTATGCTAATTATGTGCTAATATTTGATGTTTTCTAAGATCAAAAAGTCAGACTGCACAACATATTAACTGTTTACTGTCATTATGTAAATCTTCAATAATTATTAGTTATTTATTTTACAGGCTCTCTAGTTATGTTATATTTTGGTGACATTTGTTATTTAATGCGAGATTTGGCTTTTGAAGGAAAATATGTTGTAAGACGTTCAAATCATTAAGGAATTAAAACAAACAACAAGAGCCAGAATAAACTTTATCCAAAAAAATATATGTTGTTGAGAAGGAAATATTGAAAATTAATTATCTGGGATTCATGTTTTCATAAAGCCAAAGCAGAAATATATTAACACTTCTTTATTATCACTTAAAATGATCTATTATGCTTCCTTGAACAGTTTAGGATAGGTCTGGTGAAACAAAACATTAAAATTATTCTTAGAATGAGATTTCAGTCTGTTTAGTTCTGCCTAATTTGAGCTCCTTTCAGAAAACCTGCTGGAATTCCACTGGAGTTGCTAGGTAACGGGGCTGGAATTCCACTGGAGTTGCTAGGTAACGGGGCTGGAGTTCCACTGGAGTTGCTAGGTAACGGGGCTGGAGTTCCCCTGGAGTTGCTAGGTAACGGGGCTGGAGTTCCACTGGAGTTGCTAGGTAACGGCACGGTTCCCTTTGATTATGACTCAACAATTGGGAGGTTTTTGAATCAGCTTGTTTTCCAGACACCAAAAAATATTCAATTACTGACGACAAAAAACAGCTAGAAGTTTGTTTTAAGTGCTTGGATTGTTTTCAGAAGCAACAAAAATATCCAAAATGTGAATTTTGCAATTTTGAACAGCAGATGTAACAACCATTATAAACATCAAATTTTAATAATAATCAATAGAGCAGTGTATTTCCTCAAATAACGCTGCCTTAAATATTGATTAGTCTTGAGCTATGCGTTTGAAATGTTGATTGTATATTTAATATACTGAGCAATATGTGTGTCCTTAGGGCTACCATTATATGCTCATTGTTATTTATTATTGTTGTTATTGTGTGCAATGCTGAGACAAATTAAATTTCCCGCCTTTAGGGGATCAATAAAGTATTATTATTATTAATATTATACACGTGTTTCACATTTACACCTTTGTAGTCCAGCTGAGGAGTGTAGTCTTCCTCTACGAAGTCACTGTAGCTGTCGTAGTCTGTTGTGGCTCTGGCTGAAATGTGGAGACATAAAACACATTTTCAAACATGTCCGAAATGTTGCAGATGAATGTAGGTGAAACAGTTGTCACACAGATGAATATTACATGTGGAGAACAGAAAATGAGGGCATGTAAGCGCTTCCCTTCAAATTGACTCATTTCCTGTAACTTTAATGGAGGAAATGTCTGGTTTTCAAATCAGGGAGGATGATGGAAACTCATGAAAGTTTTAAAGCTGTGTGACAAGCTCCAAGATCATTCTCACAGACGCAAACGTAAATACTAAACAGAAATACTTGATTCAATGTCAAACATTTATTGTGTCTTGTTTTTATTGCATTGTGATTCTAATAACCTTATTCAAAACATTTCAATTTCACTACATTTTTGTAGTGCATCAGTTATTTTAAATTATTTATCTAAGTTGATTTAAAGCTATAATTATCTCCTGCCACCATTAATTTGTTTATAGAATTGATTACATTTAGATTTGAAAGCTGTTTCACTAAAATCTTTGTATTTACTTATTTCTTGACCACTTTCCTTCATGCATTAAAAATCTTCATAAAATACAACCACAAATCAAACGAGGCTCATTTATAGATTAATATGAAATTTATCAAGAAATAACCTCTAAGCCTGCATTAAATATACTTACACAGAGACCAACAGGTGGATAAAAAACTAAATCAATTTCTTATATGCACTGGCACAGAAACTGTAGCTAATTGGTTCCTTGGACCAATTTCATATTTTACCTATGAAAGTTTTACTTTAATAATGAAGTATAAATTAAGGTGTTACTCTTTTAGCTTGAGCCATATTGAGACAGGATCGCAGTTTTTATCTGCTAGTTCAGGGTTCTGCAACCTCCTGTGTTTTTTTATTTATTTTTAGTTTCAATAAAATATTGTCATGTTTTGTGTTTTTAATTACTTTTTTTAGTTTCATTCTTATTTTTAGTTTTGATAGTTTTGTGTTATTTATTTGTTTGTTTGTTTAATGTTTTGTTTTTTATATTCAATAAAATATTGTAGTTTTGTATTTATTTATTTTTAAGTTTCATTCTTATTTTTAGTTTTAATAAAATATTTCCCTGTTTAGTGTTTTTTTTTTTAGTTTCATGTTTTTGCTGTTCCTCCATGAAAAATCTCACTGAGTCAAATTTATGTGTTAAAATGTTATTTATATTTCCTTTACTTCTAGACCAAAAGCAGTCCACATCATTTTAAAAATAAGAAATAAATAAATCACAAACCAAACATTTTAATCCAATATTTAGAAAGCTGGCTGTATATTGTGACACATTCAAACACTATGTAAGATTTTAACTCATAACAAACATTTGACTTGCAGATGTTTGTACTCTGTTCTTGTGTCTTTTTTTATTTAATATGTCATGTTTTATTCACTGTAGGCAGAAAATAATCAAATATAGGCTTGAAAACATCAGTCTGAGTCTAATTAATGAATCTATGTAATGGGTTTCATTTAGTGAACTAAATTAATGGACTTTTTAACAATAAGTCTTGTATGAATGAATAAAGGGAAGCACATGGGATGTCTTCAGCCTAACGTTATAAAATACTTCATCTGATGACAAATGTGGAAACCCAGCACATTTTTATTGTTCTGTTAAAGACTCATTGTGTATCTTATTGCACAACACCACATGTATTTCCCTCTGCAGCCATCCTAACTTCTCTGCAGCTGTTTCACGCTCATTATGCCCTTTGAAAGTCTGACTCCATGTTTGGAGCTGGATGCCAGAGTTTCCTCCCCCGTCTCAGGCCTCATTCCTGCTCCACTTCCTTTCTCCAAAGGTCGCTTCAACAACATGTTCTCTTAATAAGGATGCCTCACATCCAGCCGGCAGATTGTTTCTAAAAGCAGAAGACTTTTAGATTAAAGCTGTCATCAGCATTTTTCCTCATAATGAGCTCTGTGTTCCTCTCTTTCCCCCAGGCTAATGCAGCCCCCTCTTCCTCTCAGAGCATTAGTCACACAGGAAATAAACACTCAGCTCATCTGATACTATGCAAGATTCAAGAAGCAGCACTCTTAAAGCGGCATGCACCATGAGGGCATGCAAACGGCACGTCCTTTAATTCACATTTTGTACTTCTTTTGGGTCTCAACTGCTTCTAAAAAGCGTTTAAAATACACCCAGCTGTTTGTAGCAATATATTAGTTAATTGTTTTAAGAATCTGTAAAACAATTACGGTCAGGTCGGTTGAACGCCACCAAGCCTTACAGACACAGGTCGCATTTTAAAAACTCTGATACATATGGGATTAGGAACACATATACAGGTTGTGTGGGTCGCATTTGTAAAAATCCAATCTGTGTTGTTCAGACTGTCATAATAATCTCAGATTCAGGTTACATTAAAGCAAAAATAATTAAAAATCAGATTTGGGTTACTTCTGGCTGCAGTGTGAATGTGGACTTTGATAGTCTAAAAGCCTGTTAAGCTCTTCCTTTTGTCTAGTGTTTTTTTGGGGGTTTTTTTGTCTCCTTTACCTTTTAATGACTTTTAGCGCTTTGTTTTTTTCCTTGTAAAGTAGAGTGTGCTGTTGGACTCATACTAAGTATTTAAATCTAATGATTTTGATCTTCCATTCAGAAACCACTGGTTGTGTTCCTGTGGTTGTGCAGGAGGCTCTATTAACGCTTCTCACAGATGTATGATAGGATAATTGTTCATCTGTTTGCAGCCAAATTTACAAGAGAGTGTAAAAGTTGGGTTTGGGATCGTGGCCAGTTTAATTGGATTTAAAGTGACAGAGGCCTTAAGACGACTCATTCTGAAAGGAACTCTAAATAAACAAAACTAAAATCTCTTAATCTCATGATTCTGTGCATAAAATGCCATGAAAATGTTTAGTATCACTCATAAACTTGTCCTAACCTGTTCAAAGAAGCTTTACCTTTATACCTGCCCTGAGTCTGGCTCTGGGGCCTCATGGATCAAATGGTGCAGAACACCTTAACAATGGCACTGTGAGTCCACTTCCTCTCTAATGACAAAGAGAAACGACCAGCGTCCTTTCAATCATCTGAGTCCCTGTGTGCTGCTGGGCACTTTTTAGGTGTGGCTGTCATCTTACAGGATTAAATGAAACCCCAGTGAGGGAAAGAAAAGGGGGGGCTCCTCAGTAATTAACTGGTAGTGATTGGAGCAGAGCTGTAATTAAACCACCTGTCCAGTGCGCACAGAGGAGCACCTGAGGATGAGAGAGAGAAGTTTAACTACAGCGTAACCCGATAAAACAAGAGACAATTGGCAAGAAAATTCAGATTTTTAAAAGTGACCTATTACGCTTCCTTGAACAGGTTAGGGTAGATCTACAAAACCTGTTCATTACATTTTTATCCCCAGAAAATCATTTTTAGTTATTTTGTTCTGTTTATTTTGATCTCCTCTCATAAGGAGCTGATTTGGGACGTCTTGCTGGCCACGCCCCAAACTCAACGTTTACACTCACACATGAAAATGGCTGCAAACAGATGCACAATTATACAACCATACGTCTTTGAAAAGCAGAAGTAGAAACACTTGTCTTTTCCAGCAGCCATTGTACAGAACATATCGCGGTAAAACCAGCTGACCAAAGATGCTGGAGCACCACTTGGGTGGCTAGGTATTGGGCTGGGCTTTGTTGCTAGGTAACTGGGAAGTGCCTGCTGATTTTACGTTACATTAAGAAGGTTTTTGAAACGACTCATTTTACAGACACCAAAAAACATTAAAGTATTGCCTAAAAACATCTTAGTGCTTTCTTAAGCCCTTGGGCCGGTTTTAGAAGCGGTACAAACCCAAATGGAAGTACAAAATCGTGCAAAATGTGAAGAAATTATTTTCTTGCTAACTTTTGGAAACATTGCTTTGATTTTCTACAAAAAAAAATTACAAAAATTTTGTCTTGTAATTTCAAGACGCTTGTCCTGGTAAAGTTATGTGTTTATTCTGCTAACATATTCTCATAACCTAATACATACATGGATTCAACTCTCAGAAGAGATGATAGAAATAAAAGCAACTTTCTGAAAATATACTCTAATTTTTTTTTATTTTATTTTAAAGAAAGCAGAAAAAAAAAAAAAAAAAGAAAAAAAAATCAGAAATAAAATCTGGTATGAAAAAAATTGAAGATTTTATTTTGAAACCCTAAAGTATCCCTCCTTGAATCTAATAAACAACCTAAACAACCTGTGGATTAGGGTGATGGTGAGGAGGCCTTCCAACCTCAAAGACAAATCAACATGCCAATGGAAACAAAACATGTGCTGTAAAGCCAGTAAGGATTTTGTCTATGGAACATTAAGCTTGAGTCTAAAAGTGTGTTTGAAGCGTTAATGTTTAATTCATCCTGACTGGAGCCTGGCCAGTTGCATGCTGGGGGACGCTTAGGAGCAGCTCCTCATTCCTGCAGGGAAGATGGGCTCACTGTGCAGTCAGCACATCTGCGTCTAATACAAATGTTGTTTCTGCTGAGATGGGGGCGTTTTCCTGCAAAGATGAGCTGCTGTAATTACCTCCAGAAATCCTACACACAGTATTAAACTGTATATTTAAACATAATGAAAGTTACGTAAAGACATTTTAAAGACTCTTACAAACTAAATGTTAATGCACCAAATTTTATTACAAGGTAAATTTTAGCCATAATGTCATGCATTGTTGTCAGTTTAAGTAAGAATTTCTGATTTCTTTTTCCTGAAAAGGGAAAGTAACACATTCTTGTTGTAGTAAAATCGGGCAGTAATTTGAGGTTCAACACTCTAATCTTTAGCCGGAAGCAGCATTTGTGTAATTTAAAAATCACTTAAGCAATAAACTAGATTGTTATGCAATTAAAGTAACGATTTTTTTTTTTTTGTCATTAAGTGTCCTTGCAATAATTTTACAATGATATGAAAGTTATAGATCTGCTATGAGATGTTTTGTGGTTTCTGGACTCACCTGAGAAGAAGAATAAGATGAACGCAGCAGCAGCACATCCGCTGGTTGGCATGGCAGTAACAATGATTCCTCTGCAGGCGGAGAATAAAAGCGATTGTCTTGTTTTGTTCAGGGAGATTTTAGAAGATTTACTCAAGTAAAATCTGGAAAAGTCTCCAAAGTTGTTTGGTAAAGAGAATTTAAAAATCTTGAGTTCGCCAGAACCCCGATGAGGACAAAAAGAGGCTCTGAAGAAGAAAAGTTTCTCAGTAAGTAAAGTGAGAAGGTAAAACCAGTAGGTGGCGCCCTCGGGCTTCAACGCACGCACGTTTCCTCCCCTCTGCTGCATTAAACATGATGAATCGAGCAATTAACCCCACAAACTGCATAGAGAGGATTAAAGTACGCCAACACGTTAACCCACTGGTTCCCAGTGTGGGGCGCGCCCCCTACAGGGGGCGGAGTGCCATTGCAGGGGGGCGCGGGAAGTATTATGGATGAATGAAAAGCAAAAATAAACAATTACACAAAAGTGTTTCCCTATTTGTAGTTTGTTTTGTTGCAACCTGAAGTGTGAAATAAACTTCAGTGGAGTCTGAAAACAAAATATGTGTTTAGGTTTATGTCTGGTTGAACGACCAGTTGATTTGTTATTCTTTTTTGGGGGGATTTTATTGTAATCCATAAGGGGGCAGAAGAAAATCTCTGGGAACCACTGTATTAAGTGCTTCAACTGTGAGTTTTTTTCTTTAACATTTACATTAATGCGACTTGTACACTTTGCTGGAGTCAATTTTTTAACAACGATGTAGTTTTTTAATTAATTAGGTCACAACTTCTTTAAGCATTAAATCTGAAAATAGTAGACGCTGATTAATTAAATCAAAAGATAATCAGCTACTCCTGAAGCATATTGTTGTGATTTTAGATATTGATTAATTAGTAAACATCCTGTTAGATAATACTGTTAATTAATTTAGCAGCTGTGAAACTGGTCTAGATAAAAATGTGTAGAAAGTAAAACCGCTAATTTTAAAGGCCGTGTTTCACTGAGTGCCACGTTGTAATAATTTTATTTACGTGGGTCACTTCACCGCAGCGCAGACGTCAAGACGAGCCTCGTCAGACAGGAAACGGTGCCGCTACTGTCAAAATAAAAGCACACGGCTAAAAAGAAGTTTTAAAAAAATATGTAGATTTGTAGTTCATGAAAGTATTTTTGTTTTGGAAGCATTTAGGTAATCGTAAAATTCAGAAAAATAAATATTATCTTCATATTTAACATGGAGCTCAGTTAGGCCCATGAAGTTTGTTCAAAAGATAAAGAAATTGAAACTGGAAAAAAAGTTTACAACTACTTTTTTAGTTAAATATTTTTCAGTTTAATTTGTTCTTGTTTTATACAAACTTTAGCTCCATAATTGTATACATTCTTGACCAAATAAAAACTGTAAATGTATAATTTGACCCCAAAAAGCATTGACAAAATCTAGAAGAAAAATGTTGCACCGAATAAAAATCTGGTTCAACAATATCTTAGACAGCTGAGATTAAATATTTTATCCTTTTAAAATAATTTTATTGATATATTGTTATTTTTCTGGAGATAATTGGATGATGCTGATGATGGGATTTGCCTTAAATCCTTTAAAAGGCTATTGCTTTTGCTTTTGTATAAATTTTCTATCACACTTTTTCTTTCCACTAAACTTTTAAATAAGATGCTTAAATACAGGCGTCTACACACACGGTCAGCTTCTTCAGCTTTCTGGCAAACATATTCTGTAACATTTCTAGTCCTTCTTAATAAATAAACACAACATAATGCTTTAAATTTTGAATAAAACAATGGAATAGAAATAGGCTTTATTGTATCAACATGGAAATTCTGGTGTAACAACAGTACTACATATAAAAAAAAGTTCTTGAACGGTTAAAAAATTATATAATAAACAAGTTTAACATTAATAACAAACATAGTAATAATAATAATAATCTGTACAAAAGTAAAAGTTAGGAAATACTGTGCAGTTATTTGAAATAATCAAATAATTAAAAATGTAAAATCAATCAATCAATCAAATGTTATTTGTACAGCACACTTCATTAGCAAGGCAAGAATAAACACAAAAACACAAAGTCATGCAACATGGAATCAACAATCAAAAACTACATAAAGTCAAGTGCCATAACAATGCAAATAAAACATTTTTAATATTTAACCTACAAAACTCAGTTAAATGTGATGTTTCAACCTGCCAATCTCAGTTAAATGTGATATTTAACCGACAAAACTCTGTTAAATGTAATATTTAATCTACAAAACTCAGTTAAATGTAATATTTAATCTACAAAACTCAGTTAAATGTAATATTTAATCTACAAAACTCAGTTAAATGTGATGTTTAACCTACACAGTCAAACTAACAATCCAAGGAATGTGCAAGAAATAATGTGCGTAATAAACATTTTTATAAAAAAATATATTTACTTTAAAAACCCGAATGATGTCCTAATTTTTTATAAGGATCAATAGGGTTTTCACTAACAAGCTTTTCTTAAACTCCGCCTTTGTTCAGTGCTTTTATTTTGTTAACTACTTCCTGTTTGAGGCGTTTAAAGCGTGGCTGCTGCTACCTTGATGCAGGAGAAGCCACTTGTCCTTTCAGGAAAGTAATTCTTGGGCTAGTGACGACACTTCCCCCGTCTTGCTGAATCTTTAAAGTTTTCCCCATAATCTCGGCGTCGGGAAGCAGAAAGGGAAACTTTTGTTTTACCTCTTATTTTCCAGCTGTGAACCTAAACTCCGGCATGTCGCCTCCGTCTCGGCGGCTTCAGACGAAGCCAGTGATTACCTGCCTGAAGACTTTCCTCATTTCTTACAGCCTCATTTTCTGGGTGAGTGGCTGGATGAGTAATGGGGTCGGGGATAAAGGAGCAACAATGGGGCTCTCAGCGGCTACCGAGGCTAATAACTGAAAGTGGGAGGGGGTAAAAAAACAAAGCAAAAAAATCACTGAATGAGCCAAACATGTCGGATGGAAACAAATGAGACGTTTTAGTCGGTTTTGTTCAGCCACTTGTTGGAAACTCTTCGCCGTTGGCGGAGACACCGGAGCGACCGTTAGCTTCTGCGTTTCCAGCCGTTGGGAGGAAAACTCCGAGATTAGCCTTCAACAGCCGAAATAAATGAGCTGATGTGATTTAACACGGCTAAAATAAAACGTTATGATCTCCGTATTGTTCAGCTGAATCACACACAACGCGAAGCAGCGACACTAAAACTCGAATAATCGATCGAATAAAGATTCGGATCACTCAGCTTTGTGTCAGAAACGACTAAACGCCATTTATTTTACTGAACTCCAAAATACAAGACGGAAAACTCTCAAATGTTCCAAATATTTGAATAAAATATAATTGTGAACGGTTGGCAAAGTGTTTAAAATGTTGGCCAACTATAATTAATGCCTTTGTAATGCTCTACAAAATATTTCTTAAGGAAAATGTTTCTACAGAGTTTTTTCCTTCTTTGTGTTTATAAGGAAGTATTTATAGTATCTGTCTTAAATTTATGCTGAATGTTCTGTTTCCATCCATTATCATCTTCTTAATCCGGGGTGATATGGGCAAAACCTAACTTTTAAATGTTCTTAAATTTTGATAAAGAATGGATAAGTCTAGTCGAGTCTTGAAGGGTTTGCAGTTTTTACATGCAATTGTTCAGGAACTACATCATCTTCAGCTTTTCATAAAGTTTACATCAATTTAGATGGCAAAAATATTAAATAGAAAAACAAATTCCCAAAATATCTGTTGTGGTGCATTTGAAGATAAAATCTTCTAATGATACTGAGATGATAGGGTAAAAGTTACAGAATTTAAAAATGGTGGACCCTAACGTTTCCAAGTGGATAAAAACGGCATGTATTAAACTATCACATTAGGTGTTTTTCTTTTTGGTTTTGTTTTGTTTTAGTAAGCGATGGTAGCTGAACACATGAACTAATCAGGGCCTGAAATTCACTGTGGGGTTCAGAGATGCATACATTGTATAATTGATTCCTGCAAATCTATATTTTATATTGTGGGAAATTCCCACTGTGAGTTAAAACGGTATCAGACCTGCATTCAAGCTCTGAGTAATTCCCCCCTTTTAAAAGGTGAATTTCAGACTCTAATACATGCTGTTGATTAAAATAAATCCAATGAAAGAGCGGGGTTTTTTTATTTCAGACCATCATTGAAATAAAAAAATGGCCAAAAAAGTTTACCGTACATGTAAAATCATAAATCAAACTTTCATTGACTTAGAATCATTGTTTATTTTAATGCTTGGCGCTGCTCTTAATAAATTATTGATGAAACTGATGATCATTTATTTTTAACAAATTAAAAAATAATATAAAAAACAAGCATAACTTTTTTTTAAGGCAAGGAAATAAGTGTAAAAAGTGAGAAATTTTGTGTTGGAAATTTAAGTAAAATGGGCATAATAAGAAAGTTTGACAATAACAAAGCTAAAGAGTTTTCAGATTTTTGTTTACTAAAGTAGCTGATTAATTGGTTCATTAATTAATATGGCTGCAAATATCAAAATGTTTTTTGTTTTGTTTTGTTTTCTATAGCCTCACTATGAGAGAGAGGATAACAGTGAGCATCAAGATGCAAAGATGGCTTATTTTCAGAATATTTCTTCTCTAGAAACATCTTAAAACATTTTAAGACATTTCAAAAGGAATTTACTTGATTTACAAAAGTCTTATAGGTTGAATACCACTTAGTGTATTTACGGGTTTTGTCATGAAGCTTTAAGATCAAAATTTATTCTGAAAATTTGCAATCAAAATCATGAAGATCAGGCATGTGTGTGCGTCATTTATGATGACTTGAGTCTTAAGATTCAGTACAAACATCTGTCCAGGACTTTGTATTCTTATCCAAAGTCATGTTGTGTACAAATAGAAGAAAGTCAGATTGTTCTTAAACCCAGAAAGGTCAGAGGGAAAGTCTTTAAGCTCCTTAAACGTCTTTACTGCTTTACCACCAAGAAAATACGAAAAATAAAGGAATTCTAAAGAGATATGGATGACCTCTATTCCGATTATTAAGGGTTATAACAGAAGACAAGTTTTGTTTTGATGGTGGGCTCTAAAATGTTTTCAGGTGGAAAAAATCAGAATTGTAAATTAGGGAAAATGGATGCTGGATTTCAGTACAAGAAGCTTGACCCATTTTCAAATCTTGAGTACAGTGTTATCAGGGTTTATGCTTTTTTTTGTTTGTTTGTTTTTTTTTTCTCGTCAGGCCAAAACAGTTTATTTAGCAACATTAACCTTGAAACCTTTGGGCGTAACAATTAGAAGTGAGTAAAAAAGTGAAATGAGTCCCTTGAAGATTACATTTTTCCTCTGTCAATAATGATGCAGCTAACTATGGAAGTTTGTGTGTTTTAATTTTTAAAAAGACAAATTCTGGTTGTGTTTGCTAGTGGAAGCTGAGTAAAGTATAAATATGAATATTTTCCCATCGTCAAAGTAGAGTGGTTTGAAAACATTATGGCCAAACATAACTGTAACAAAGGCTAAAAGTGTAGGAAAATCAGAGCCTGTTTTTGCTCTCGGTGTTGATCTTTGTGCAGATCAAACAAGCAGCTGCTGCTGGCTGAGTTCAGAGCTTTTATCCGGCCATTTATTGCTGCTGGCTGTTTTCAGCCGCTCACACTAACGACTCAGCGCTTTAAAGAAGGAAATATTTAGCTGATTGAACCCCAGGCGGAGGTCAGTGCCAGTCCCAGGTGTGTGTGTCTATTTCTGACCCGCAGCGCTCTAATCAGACACCTTGAAGTTCAGGTGACCTGATCCTTTTTCGTTCTGCTCTGAGAAAAACAATCTTGCTTCTGTTTGTGTACTGCGTTTGTTCCCGTGGGAACGGTGTTGATTTGGTTGAGGAAATCAATGTTGGAAATTGTTTTTTTTCTTCCAGCCTGGACTCTGCTCTCTACGGTTAATAAAAGGACCCAACGTGTCCCTGTCAGGCTGGATAAGCATCTCGGTCGACATAAATGAATCAAGTTGTGCTTATGGCTCAGAAAAAACACAGAACGCAGCTCGTCTGGCCCTCCGTGTTAATCAGACAGCTGCTCCGACCTGGCTCAGTATTCTATCAGATGTCTCTGCAATTCATAAAAATCTACCCTTCTAATAGTGTGCCATGTTCAAATTTTAGACCCTGCCACCTGAAAATAATTATTCTGTTTAATAAAGATGAGAAGGGTCCAATTTTTTCCTTGACTACCTATCAAGAAATGGAAAAAAAAAACAGGTAATGTTAAAACAACTTATGATATATTTACAGCATGTGTAAAAAACTACAAATCTACAAACTATAAAATAGACACACACACCTGGGACTGGCACTAAATCACGAGCATAATCATGATTTGTAGTTCTTTGACTTGTGGTCAGTCGATTAACTCAATGTATTGATTAACTCAATCAATTATTGAGTTAATCAGCTAATTTAGTAATTGGTTAACCGTTAACTAGCGTGTACAGACTCAAAAGGCTAATTACTGACAGCTCAACATACTTGCGGCAGTATTTAAGTCAGAAATGTACAAAAATATAAACATTTTGCAATAAGATGAAGCTTTTGTCTGTATGTCCTATTCAGATCTACTCATTTACATTTTTATCTTCACTTGGTTCAAATTCTGAGAAACGGTTCACTTTTACTGTCTAATAACTGGTTAATCCAAAATATAATCAACAGATCAGCCATATATTGCATTGATAAGTTGATCAGAAAGAATCGTTGGATGCAGAATCTTCCTTTGCTACAGATGATCAAGCTTGCACTAACTGAATGCTATGTTGCGTTTTAGGCAATAAATGTTTACTTGGATATTTCTAATTTTGCTTTAAAAAACTCTTCAGCGGTTAAATAAATCTGCAGAATGAGACAAATTTTTTTCCAATTAATTAATTGCAGCCCTAAGTCACCGCATCTCCACTGAAAAACCATCATGTCATTATTTTATTTATTTACTTTCCTTTGACTATTAATAATTCCAGAGTTTTAAAATATTTGATAAAAATGGAACAAGATGCCAAACATGGCTGGATTTTTGCAGGTAAAATCATTGCCGTTTTTGTTTTCACCGCGTTAAAATGACATCATCGTCTCGCTCAGTTCACAGGTGTGATCCTGCTGGCTGTCGGGGTCTGGGGGAAGGTCAGTCTGGAGGCCTACTTCTCCCTCGTCTCTGAGGACAGCACCAACGCGCCGTACGTCCTGATCGGGACCGGAGCCATCATTGTTGTTTTCGGGCTGTTCGGCTGCTTCGCCACATGCCGAGGAAGCCCATGGATGCTCAAACTGGTGAGTGAGGAAGTGGAAGGAAAACATTCCCTTTGCAGATCTCTGCGCTCAGGTTACCCACGTTCCCCTGTGCTTTTCAGTATGCCATGTTTCTGACTCTGGTCTTCCTGGCCGAGCTGATAGCAGGAGTTTCAGGTTTCATCTTCCGGCACGAGGTAAATCACTGAAACTGTGGAGTCGTTCATGTTTGGCTGTGAAACTGCTTAACGTGTTTTGAATCCATCAGATCAAGGATAAAATCGGCAAGGCTTACGAGAACGCAGTGCAAGAGTACAACGGCACAGACAACAAGAGCAAAGCAGTCGACACCCTCCAGGAGAAGGTTGGTGCTTCGCCTCAAACGTTGAATTTTTATTTATTTCATGAAGGAGACAATGCAGATTAACCAACACTAAAATATCATGTACATGTGCTGGATTTAGCCAAAGAGGCTAATTGTCATCTGTAGACCATTAACAAATTGATGGAAGAGATTAAAAGATTACAATATGTATAACATTCATCAATCAGTCAAGTTCAACACCATATTTCAGAAACAAGCTTTTCAATATGCTTCACATCAGGAAAATAGAACCTCAGACACAAAGTCAGCAACTGAAACATTACAGTCGTTACACATCAAGATGTTGGTTAGTGTTTCATTTATTAAATGTTTTATTTATCATAAATAAAGGAAGATTTAAAGGAACTCTTGTGTTTCTGCTGTTCTTCAGTTTTCTGGAAGTTTGTTCCACATTATGATGCATAGGAGCTGAATGCTGCTTCTGCATGTTTGGTTCTGGGGATCCAGAACCAGGAGATGACCCACCATTTATGGCAGATTTCAATGTATAGCCAAAGGCAGAGTGAATTACAGTAAACGGTTAAAATAAAAACAAATCACATCCGTTAGAAAAATATTAATTTAAATATGCTGTACAATTTTGATTACCTGGTAACCGCTGCAGAAGGGATTTCCTTTTAGCATTAGATTCTGTTGCATGAAGATTTTTCTTCTTCTTTTTCCAGCTACACTGCTGCGGCATGAAGAATTTCTCTGACTGGGGAAAAACGGCCTACTTCACAACTCACGGGATTCCCATGAGCTGCTGTAAAAGCACCAACAACTGCACTGAAGAGAACCTGAAAAACCTGGGAAGCGCTGGCACAGTCGTGTTCCCTCAGGTGAGATACAACCAGCTGCAGCCATGATGTTTACTGGAAGCTTTAAATTCATTCTGTCTGTTTTTCTTTTTGTCAGGGCTGCTTTTCACTGGTGACCAGTGTGTTGGAATCCAACCTGGGAATTATTGCTGGAGTCTCCTTTGGGATTGCTTTCTTCCAGGTTTGTTGCTTTTTCTCTCATGTTAAACAGTGTCAAGCTTTTTGTTTCCCCAAATGTGAGATCAATGTCACAGTAATGATCATCTTCCTTCCACTGTCATCCTTAGGTAACATTAGTAAGGGATTTTAATTATAAATATTTTAATTAGTGATGACAAAACCTGAATATCCAATCCTTAAAAACAGAAAAACTCCTGAAACTGAAATGTTTTGCACAATTAGCCTCAGGGGTGGAAGCTTACTAATTTTCTTTATATACAGTATTTGAGGGAACAGCTGTTACATAATTAAGTGTTCAAGTTGTACTTGTTT
Organism: Poeciliopsis paucimaculata; assembly: GCA_903067055.1. Lineage (NCBI taxonomy): Eukaryota > Metazoa > Chordata > Actinopteri > Cyprinodontiformes > Poeciliidae > Poeciliopsis > Poeciliopsis paucimaculata. The sequence goes on from CAEGAD010053222.1 coordinate 65,163, forward strand.
TAAGTGCAACATGTTCAGATTTTATGGCTCTGCAGGCTGCTGAGGGTTCAAAGTTTATTTCTATTGAACGAGGCGACTAAAAGATTGTACTTGTCTTTTATTGAACAACACCTGGAGCATGTCTTCCAAAAAAACTGATATTTGTATTAATTTTTTCCTTTAAAAAATTCCCTGACTCAGAAGTGTGTGAGGACGATGCAGTTGGATCATTTTTACAACTTTTCCTTTTCAGTTTCAGCCAAAAGACGCCAAAGAGTCGCAGCTTTAATAGTAGAACCCAATCAGAGGCAGAACAGGAGAAATGTTGTCTAAATGAAGCAGTTTGGGCACCAAACTCCTCCCTAGGGAGGATTAAAAACACTGTAAAACACTGGCAGTTTTCAGATTTGCTTCAGCTTTCTCAGCATTGTTCCAAAACGATTTCACCCAGCTCAGCCTTTTCTTGTGCGCATTTCCTAATCAGGGATCCTTAATGGAGATCACATCCTCAGATGCTAATCAGCTCTTTGATCAGCCATTTTAAACAACGAAATCGGATCAAAACGGCGTCTATCTCAGATTGTTTCATGGCTAAAAACACAAACTGGGAGGAAATTTGAGGTAAAATGAGTTTTAAATGAGCTGCGTTGATCTGACTTCCAGCAGCTGGAACAAGGAGAATCTGAGCTTTGGTTAGGATCACAGTCACCTTTCAAAAGCCTTTTTAATTTGATTATTTTGTAGCTATTAAGCTCTCAATGTGAATTAAAATCACACATTAAAATCACACATTTGTAATAATTGAAGGTAAATTCAAACTTGGAGGACAGTCACATTTAAAATCTGTGACTGTCCTCCATGTTAATCAGATGTATGAAATTCATAAAACTATAAGCTTTTTAATAGTCTGCCATTATCAAATTTTAGATTCTGTTCCCTGAAAATAATTATTGGGAACAGAAAAGTAAAATTTTCATTTTATTGTCTTTAATTAATGATCAGATGATCAAATACTGAAACATTTTAAAACCTTTCACTGGATGAAGACAAGCGACTGTCGCTTCATCCAACCAGTTAGGAAATGAATGGAGAGGAACATTTCTAACATTTAAAACAAAATGGCTTCCTTAAAGCCTTCTTCAGACCTGTTTGGATTGAGACGGTTAAACATTTCCAGGCATAGTCATAAATCTGATTAGATTGTTTAATCGATTGATGGTTCTGGTTTGAACTGAAACTAATTAAAATAATTAAAGCTTACTTGCGCCATCCCAGTTAATAATTAGGCCAGTAATGGTAGCAGTTTTATCAAGTTAAATGTGCTGTCAGTCGCTCATCTGGCTGTAAATCTACAGCAGGGTCAAAGTTGAACGTTGTTCCAAGAACACAGGAGGTTATAGTATTAACTTGGGTCTCTGTGAAAGTTATGAATCTGAAGCATTCAGTTTAATATGAGCTGCAGGAACCAGATAAATGTTGTTTTGTCTGATTTGATTTGATTTTTTTCCCCTCAGATCATTGGGATTTTCCTGGCTTGCTGCTTGTCTCGCTACATAACCAACAACCAGTATGAGATGGTCTAGCCATCACCTGTCACAGGTACGGTTTTATTGGCTTCACTTCCTCTTTCTCATGACCACACTGCCCTCATTTATCTGTTTGTCGTCTCTGTTTGCAGGTGACGGCTGGACAGCTGCAGGTGCAAACTGAGCTCAGATTTTAATGTTGTATAAATGTCTTAGTTTCATTTTAGGGAGCAAAACTGACAGCTTCTGCTTTTACTGTCTCACCCAGCAGAGCGAACGCGTTACAGGGACGACGCCTGACCAAAACAAAGGGACCTACATGTTTCTGTTACTCACTCCAGTTTAGCTGTCATTATGTAGTTAAGTTAATATTTGTTTCCTGTCCTTCAAATGCCTTGTTTTTCACTAATAAGCTTGATCTAGTGTATAGAAAATCGTCAACGCCACTTGTGTCTTTACATGTGAAACTAATGGGAGACGGAGAGGTTGCTGCTCTGGATGAATTATGTGGAAGAGAAACGGTGTGTGGGCCAGTACTGATGAATGGCAGCCATTATGTGCCAATCCAGCCGCTCCGATGACTCTGTGTTCAGTGTTGTTCTGTGGATGCATGTGGAAAAAAATAAAGATGAAATCTGGTATCCTTGACGGGCCGTGATGTCTGGATATGTTTGCACAGGCATAACTCCTGAGATTGTGATAAAAACACACAATTATATAAACTAAATGAGTTTGGTTTAGGTTTGAGCTCATTAGTTGGAGAGTTGAATATTTCCACCAACTCAACCTGTCTATTATTAAAAACACTTTTTATACATACATTCCTAACAAAAAAAACTTTATTTGCTCCTTTCATTCATATTTTAAATGTCTTTATTAGAGGTAGGAACGTATCGTTAATTATATTTTGTGAAAATTATTCATCATCACAATAATGTTGACTAAATATGTTAGTTTTACTATTTTCTCCCGTTTTTCCCACAAGAACATGTAAAAATGCAACTATCATTTTTAGCAGATTTATTTTAAAATATTTGCTGAGGTTAAGAAAAATATTAATAATTACCCCATTTTCTGATGAATTTATTTTAATTAATCTTTAATTTTCACTGACCTATATGTAATTTATTTTTTTGAGCATTTTGAATTTAGTTTAAGATTTTTAAGCAACTTTTGTTTGTTTTGGGTGTCGAGCTGCTTCAGATCTGTGTTTTTTAGTCCCTCCCTGCTTGTTTTAGCTGTTTCCTTGCTTCATCTGAGTCAGCTGTGTTACAGCACAGAAACATCTAAAACATTGAGGGCCGGCTTGGAGAAATGCTGTCTGACATAAGCCAAAACAACACATCAAAACCAATTACAGCTTTGGTTGTGTTTTCAAGGTTTAAAACTCAAAAATGCTCAGAATGCTATTGAAAAATTAGCCTTTTTTAAATAAAACCTTGTTTTATTTGTGTATATATATATATTAAATTACCTTTATTTCCAGTGAAATATACTGACCTTGTCATGACATAAGGGAACTGTCTGTGTTTACTGCCATGTTTACGTTCAGCTGCTCAGTACATTGGAGATTCCCCTCTGCGTTTGCTGGCAAATTATCATGAGATTCAGTGTGAGCAGAGACTCCACACCAGCAGAAAACAGCAAAGATACATTCAATGTTTCTGTTTTGCAAACATTTATATCCATCATTTACAGACAGACTTATTTATTTTATTTTTTTAGTTTTTGCAGAGGCAGGAGAGGAGCTGGTCAAATTAAATTGATGCACAACCAGAACTAAAATTCAGGTGTTGAAATTTATACCTTATTAAAATCCAGTGGCTGTTGTGCAAATAAAGTTGTTCTTATTAACCGTTTAACAGCTGAAACATGTCAGTATTCTAGAATATTGCTGAAATTATTTCATTTATTTAATCTCATTTACAGTCCTCTCAACCCCGCAGTTATCCCTGTATTTTGTGAAACCCTTTCTACCACATTCTTCCTTCCACTAAACTTTCCAACAATATTCCTGGAAACAATAATCTCTGAACAGTCACCTACTTTAGCTGTAACTTAACCTTTCAGTGTCTTACTATCCTTGTGGAGAGTATCAGTGACTGTCTGCTGGACACCTAACCCAGACGGTTGAGTTAACTGGAACATTTCTATTTTGTAATTTATATAATCTTAAAATCTCCTGAGGAACTGAAGTTTGGGTTTTCACCAGCTGTGAGTCAGAATGTTGAAAATTAACACTAATAAACACAAATTAATTGCTGAAATAAAGAACTTAAATGATATTGTACTCTTAATTATTGATTAAAACTACATAATCAATATGGAGTTATAACTACATGTGCAGTATAAGTATATATAAAATTTTAATCTCAAATAGTTTTTTCTGGTAAAATAAAGGTTGAATCAAAAATACATTTTATTAAATTATTAAGAATTAATAAAATGTATTTTATTAATTCTTAATAATTAATAACATTTATTATTAAGAATTAATAATTAATTAATTCTTAATAATTAATTAATTATTAAGAATTAATAATTAATTCTTAATAATTAATTATTAAGAATTAATTATTTCTTAATAATTAATTAAGAAATAATTAATTCTTAATTAATTATTAAGAATTAATAATTCTTAATAATTAATTAAGAATTAATGTGTACTTCATTAGTTTTACTAGAGAATTTTTAAAAATGTATTGTATTTATTTCTAAATGGTATGGACTACCTTTTGTCTTGAAATAAAGACTTTTCAATAATTGACAACGTTTTTTCTATATTTTCCAAATGGCAAAAACTGCTGAAAATTTTAGTTTGTAGTTTGGATTTTTTCCCCCTAATATCAACTGAACGTGTAAAGCATACGAGTAAAATAAAAAACACATTTAAAACTCTCTGGATGTAAATGTAATGGCAAATAAAAATTTAAAAATAGCACTTGGTTCATAGCTGAATGTTATTTTGTTCCAGGCAGGCCCAGAGCTGCACTATGCCACAACTGATCATTAATTAATGTAATTAAACACACCTGAGTTGCTTCTGCTCCTGCTGGGACTTTAATAAAGTCAGGCCTGTCAACCGGGTTTCTGGAGCCGTTACGGTCTAAAACCTTCAGGTGACACCAGCGTTTCCTCTAGCAGGTGGAATAGATGTATGTTTTAACCTGTGGGTTACAGATTGTGACCTATACGGGATTTATTTCAGTTCATGGGAGGTTAATGTTGAAGCTACGCGGCTCAGCCAGCAGGGGGCAGTGTTGGGTAAAGCTCCCAATGCGGAGATAAGAGCAAATACCGGGGGGGTGGGATCCTAAAACTGGATTAATCTGATGTAATCCAAACCTTTCGGTGCTTCCCGCTAGTCTAACCTGACAGACGAGTATTATTTAGGTGTCTTCACATCGTAACGGCCTGGGAGCACGGAGAGAGACGTAACCAGGCAGCGGATAATAGAGGAACAAACATGGCTAACTGACGGCGCTAATCTCCTTTCTGATTGGTCAGCCGCGGATCAGAAGCTACTAAGCTCCGCCCACATCCTCCCTACACTCCAATTGGTTGTGAAAAGAAATAAAATGGGGCGGGGCTTGATTTGTTTTATTTTTTCCAGCCGGCGCTCCGGGTATATAACCGGGGCTAGCTTCCAGACAGCTGAGGAAACGTTCACATTTCCTTCCCGGCGGTTTCTGTCCGGCTCCTGGCGACACTAACACCCAAAACGGCCAACAAAGATTCTCCTCAGGGTTTCTGGAGCCTCAGGTGAGTCTGAGTCCTCTCTATTTCCTGCTTAATATGAGCTTTATTTATAGAGAAAATAACTCAAGGTCATGAGGATTTGCTTCACTGCAGAAATATTCAGGAAATGATGACTGCCAGCTTTCTGTGCTTCAGATTTTCAATTGTTCTGCTTTCTATTTTGCAGGTTTAACCCTAATTTAACCAGTCTGCAGCAAAGCCCATAAATCCTTTATGATGATGCAGATCAGCAACGACCCAGCCAGCAACAAGCACTCTCTCCTCAATGTCATGCACCGCTTCATAGCAGCTGCCAACAACATGGACGAGACCATCATGGTGCCCAGCCTGCTCAGAGACGTTCCCCTGGAGGAGCAGGCCAACAATAACAACAACAACAACGACGATGTGGCAGAGTGCCAGGTGGCCAGCAACAAGCAGAGGGATATGTACGAACACTACCTGCTCCTCAAGTCCATCAAGAACGACATGGAGTGGGGTCTGCTGAAGAGGGAGATGAGCAGCGGCGCCAGCTTCCTGGAGATCGCCATGAAGCAGGAGGAAGAGGAGCAGAAGCCGTCGATGAAGGGGGATCTGGCTGTGGAGGACAACGCTGACCTGGAGCATCAGTTTCATTATCACCTCAGAGGACTGTTTGGCGTGCTGTCCAAGCTCACGCTGCAGGCCGACCACCTCACAAACCGATACAAGAGAGAAATCGGAGGAGGGAACTTCATGAGATAGAAGTCTTTCTCTGTCTGTCTCTTACACTGGACTGCTCTGACTTTTTGTAAGAAATCTTATCTGACCAGGGCGCTCTTTGTTTTCACTCCACCTCTGCACTCCACCTGCCACCTGAAACCAGTGATGCCAGACCTCTATTCAGTGCTTGGTGGAGGTTTCCTCACTTTTTTTTTTCCCCAGCCAGATGACGCACAGCTTTGGATTCTACAGAACCTTACCCATCACCTTGTTTCAGGTTCAGACATGTTTGTGAATAAAAAGGTTCCTTCCTGTTGGAGATATTGAATGCTGGTTGTTCTGCCCATCCTCCTTCTTTAATTTATGTTAAAGCTGAGCTGAAGGGCTCTTAACTGTACAAAGTTTAATTCCTTCCACTTGTTGGTGTGCCTTGGCTTCATACTTTTTTCTACTGCTGCCCTGATCAGATCATTGTGACATTTTAACAGCTCATTGTTTGTCCTTGTATTTCAAAATCAGTTTTATATTGATGCATTACAGCTTAAATAAATGGCAATGTTTTACAAAGGTTTCCTTTCTTCCTTATTGCTGTACCAAGGCTTTTCCTTTTAGAAACTTAGTCATGTTCTAGAAACTAACTTTTAAAATGACCAAGTTTATTTGTACAGCACATTTCAGCAACAAGGCAGTTTGAGCTGCTTTACATCACAAACATACAAAGAACATGCAACTAAGAACCAGTAAACATTTTGCCAAGTGCTGTTAAACATCAAATATGTTGGTCAATTTATATATAGTGGTGCAAAAGAAACGTAAACATGTGGGGTTTTAGTCTGGATTTAAAGGAGTTCAGTGTTTCAGCTGTACTGCACGTTTCTGGAAGTTTGTTCCAGATTTCTGGTGCATAGAAGCTGAATGCTGCTTCTCCATGTTTCTGGTTATGTGTGCTAAATTTAGACCAGTGCCAGTATAAACTACTAGTTCCTATAGTAATTGGAAGGATTCTTTGCAAGATAAGTTTTAAAGACATTAAACTGCAATATTTGTGCCTTTACTGACAATTAAAGGTGGCCATTTTGGATTTTTGAGGTAGACGTTCATGAGGAAACCCAACCTTCCTATTTGGGATTCTAAATTTAGTTTTTCCATTTCTTTTTTTAAGATGTTTAACCTTTATGTGACTCTTGGAGTTTTGCATTGAATGTATTTTAAAATTCAAGAAGACTGGCTTTTTACACTGTAAAAACACACAATCTTACCAGGTATTTTAGTCCATCAATCCATCCATTTTCTGTGCACTCTTATCCCTAGTGGGGTCAGGAGGGGTGCTGGAGGTCTATCTTCAGGGGCGGATGTCACACTGGACAGGTCGCCAGTCTGTCGCAGGGCAACACAGAGACAGACAGGACAAACAACCATTCACACACACACTCACTCACTCACACCTAGGGAGAATTTAGAGAGACCAATTTACCTGACAGTCATGTTTTTGGACTGTGGGAGGAAGCCGGAGAACCCGGAGAGAACCTGCGCATGCAAACTCTATGCAAACAGACCCCAGGGCGGGAATCGAACCCAGGACGGTCTTGCTGCAAGGCAACAGTCAACAGTTCTACCTCCTGCACCACTGTGCAGCCCCAGTATTTTAGTTTAGTTTCAAATATCTTAGTACACTTGAAATGGGATGAAGCTAACTGACATGAAACCTTTTAGAAGAATATGAGCTTGTTTAAAATCAATTTCTTTCATATTGGTTCCACTGGAACAAATACTTTTTGTTTTGTTAGATCTTTTTCATCAATATTAGGGGATTATTGGCTTAAAACAAGCTCCCATATCTTGCTGAAAAGTTACTTGTAAATTGTGATATACATACTAAGGTAATTGTGCTAGAAAGACCAAAATTTCTTAGGATTTTGTGATTTTCTTTCCTTTTTTCTTTATTTTATTTTTTGCAGTGTAAAATATGAAAGTCACCTAAAGGTGATGATAAATGCTGCATAAAAGGGTCATGGCTGCTCCTGAAGTAAATTCAGCATTCTGTATTTGAACATGGTGGCTGTTCCATGCAAATTAGAGGTGAGCTGGTCTGCAGAGCACTGAAGCTGCAGATCCTCCCTGCAGCAAAAATCCCAAACCTTTGGAAACATTTACCAATCCTAAAGTACAAACACTTTGTTGCCAACCGAATCCAGTGACATTTACAAAGACCAGTAATCATCTCAAACCCTGGGAATGGGAACTCTGGGCCATAAACAGGACTGAGTCATCACAGCTGATAAGATTTGGGTGAAACAAAAAGTACAATAGTGACGAAGTAAATTCAATAAACCTGATTAGAGATCAGACAGGTGTTTCTCTGACACAGTGGAGAACGAGGAGCATAAATTACCAGAGTTACCTCAAACCTAAAGCACTTTGCTTCAAAGATAAATGATTTTTTTTATGCAATATATTTTTTAACAATTGTAACTTTAGTTAACATTTACTGGTTTAGTTTCATCTGATGTGTGCAATAAAGGAAAATCACTAAAACAGAACCTGTTCAACAGCATAAAGCTAAAAAAATCCAACAGATTACGCTTTGAAACAAACTCACTGACGTTTATCGGCCTTGAAAAGGTTACAAAATTATTTCCAAAGCTTAGAAACACCAGCAAACAACAATGGGAGGCATTATCCACAAATACAGGAAGAATGGACAATCAATTCAGTAATAGTGACTGAGCAAAAGTGGCTCACATGATTTTAACATAAATTAAAATCTTAATTATTAAGTTTGTATTCAACTTTTGCAGTTATTCAGTTGAAATATTGATGGATACAGTCAGTTATTCCCTGTATTTTTTATTTTACCAGAAGGTTCTCTGAGATAAAAACTCTTTTTGAAGGAAAACATGGAAATGCAGTATATAAGAAACAATAAATACATACAAATAAAACGTTAAAAAAGTCTCTTAAGTACAAAACAGTGTAATACAGGAATAGAGGATAAAATCTGCATAAAGATGGATTAAGAATATCAATCACACATGTCAGTTAGTTTTAAAAAGAGGCGATCTATTGATTCCTTGAAAAGGTCAAAATAGGTTTATGGTCTTCACAAAACATGTTCATTACATTTCTTAAGAACAAAATTATTCTTAATGAGTCCGATCGGTTCTGGGGTTTTTTAGGTTAACTCAGATTGAGCTGTTTTAAGACGTCTTTTCACTTTAAATCCAAGTAAGCTGCTTGGCCACGCCCCTCAACTCAACATTTATATTCACACCTGAGAATGAGAATTAAACTGATGCATAATTATACAGCTATACGTCTTTAAAAAGCAGAAGTAGAGCCTCCTGCACAACAAACAGGAAGAGAGCAAGTGGTTTCTGGATGGTAACTCAACAACAGAACTCTTGTCTTTTCCAGCAGCCATCATACAGCAGTAAAACCAGCTGACCAAACATGCTGGCATTCTGCTTGGGTTGTAATGTAACAATGAGGAGATTTTTGAAACTGTTAATTTTCTAGACACTAAAAAAACTTAACTTATTGCTCAAAAACAACTGGGTGTTTTCATAAGCAGTTGAGACGCAAATTGAAGTATACAAATGTGCCAGATATGAATTTTGCACAGGAGGTTCAGTTTAAAGAACATTTATTTTAAATATCAGCAGATCTTTTTTGCTACGCTTGGTGCTCAGTAGTGGAACGACACACAAAAACAACACATTAAGCAGAATGGGTCCAGCCACATCTATCCATCAATGAGAGAAGCCCTCCCCTTAGCAACAGCTCCACCAATCCCGTCCTCGGATTGTCACCCCCTCTCCGCCTCACAGCAGTGATTTAGAGGTTGTGGGATGAAGGGCGTCCACAGAGCGACACCGTCCACCGAGCTGCTGCTGTTCCTCCAGAGAGCAGCGAGGACGCCGGCAGGGTCACAGGGTTTGCGTTTCTGAACGCTGCTCCTCTCTGTTCCTCTCACACAATGGGCCTTTGAATCAAAATGGCTGCATTGGTCAGTGTGCCTCAGCCCACTCATGTAAACTGGGTCAGATGCACTGGTGACAGCTGGCCCCGCAGGGGATCCAGAGAGCAGTGGTTTCTTTTTAAGCTGAGCCGGATGAAACCGCTGGAATAAATTGATGTCTTAATTTATCAAGTTCCAGAAAGGATGCAAAAAAAAACCCTTAAATTTAATCTGTTTCACCTGTTTATCTCTAAATTATTGAAAAGATGTGCAAAGAGGAGCATTAAAGTAATTTTTGTGTACTTTGGGTTGATGATATGATGGAGTTTTGTGTCCCATAAACATCCAGACACAATAAAAACCACAGATTGCATCATAGTAAAACAGCCTTGTTACTTTTAAAGCTAGAAGCCTCTGAAAATGCCAGAAGAACAGGAAGGTTAGACGTCTAAATGCAGGAACAGGTTCCTCAACTTCTTATCTTTTACTATTGTTTCTGATTTTATAAAATAATCTTATCTAAAACCTTTTTTGAAGCAGTATTGTACAGATTGAATTTTCCAACTTAATATTTTGCACCTGGCCAGTTTCTTGTATTTTTCAGAAATTGAGTCCTTTTAAGTTTTAACAGAGTTTACCTATTAGCGTTTTTTAAAAGATGGATGTTTCTTTTTTTTCTGCCACACTATTCTAATTAATTAACGTTTTGGGCATTACAAGGCTCCCACACTTAAAGAATGACCCTGTTCTTGTTAACACCAAGCCAGTTTAAAATGTCTCAGGATGCTTGAGCTGCGAGACTTTCAAAGTTTAGACATTTTGAGATGCTAAAAAAAAATCCACCTAAATTTCTAAAAGAAACTAGGACCGAGTCATTACTGCGTTAAATTCAAATAATTAATTACAAAGATAACTTTTTTACATGAAGAGATTACAGATACACAGAACTTTTGTACTGTATTGTGTTTCTGGTACGGCCGTAAATCTGACGCACAACCGATGGGATTAAATGCTTAAAAAACGATCTGATTGGACACTGGGAAAGACACCAGGTCAATTTGGAGTTAGTCTTTCACTGAAATTAGCCTAAAATAGCATCTCAAGGCTAACCACGTTGCAGCAAACATAAATGTTCCCAACAGTTTCTATAGACCCATTTAGTAAATTAGAATTTTATTGAAAAGTAAATTTATTTCAGGAATGTAAGAGAAACACATTATACATATTAATCACACACAAAATTAGTAAATAAAAATTATTCATGCAATTTGTAAGCCAAAATGTATTTCATCCACATCATCAGAAAGAATAAATTCAATCCAAATGATAAATTAGTAAATCTGAGTCATTTTTGCAGATATTTGGTATATCTAAATATTTTTTTAAACACATTGATCAATTTTTGCTATAAAATTCATTTTTGTTCATTCAACATTTGTAATATATTACACAATCCTAAATGTTTTGACCAATGATTCCATTAATTTCTATTTAATTGCTTTATTTAGTTAAAGTTTGAGCATTTAAAATCTACTCAGTTGTATTAATTGTTGCCATAATTTTTAATGGAGGTAATGGTCAAACTTTTCTGAGCATAGATTGTGTTGGAAAGCCTTTATTTTTGCTATGATTTTCCACTTACAGTTAATTAAAGCACTTTGCACCAGTCTGGTTATTGAATAACCAAACAGCAGATTAAAGACAATAAATATATTTTTGCTGTTGAGCTCATATTTATATTTATTCAATAATTTTAATTCAAAATGTTGCTTATTTTTGTCAATATTATTACAGACCCTGGAATTAACTATGTTAAACATTTTAATTGAGTCACATAAAAAAAAACATAATATTTTGAAGTGCAATATTTTTGAGATATCAAGCTAATGTTCAAGGTCAGATATTCTGCATCAGAGTCGACCTCAGGACACATTCGGCCTTTTAGAAACCTGAGAGCCAACGTTCATTACATTCTGGATTTGAAAAGGCAAAGAGGAGGAGGCGCTGTTTCATCATGCAGTCCGGCTTGAAGTTCACTGGGGATTTTATGTAATAAAATCTTTCCTAATTACATTCACCCTGCCTAAAAAGCAGGATCCAGACGTTCAGATAAATTTGGAAGCTCAGGTGTTGCAACGTGTCTTGGGTTCAGTGTGCACTGTGACAGATCTGGGGACATGCTGGGGAGTCGTTAATGTTGAAAGACCTGAGTCTTTCAAAATTAACTCATCATGCCTTGCCAGGCATGATGAGGCTGCGTGACACAGACTTGGCAGGAGCAGGCGGTGTCTCCTGTCCTCCGCTCTGTCTGCGCCTCGGAGTTGCTCAACAGCCGTAAAACGGTGGACAACCGGGCAGAGCAGAGATTATCAGTTCACAGGGCAGGTCGTGTCTGCGTTGCTCTTATCAGTGGACTGAGAAATGTTTTAACTGTACTGTTGCCTGAGCAAAAAGCTGACTGCACTCCAGTTTGTTTTAACACTGAAAGTTTACTGTGAGGTGTGGGCACCTCTAAGAAAACCAACCAATCAAAGCAGAGAGAAGCTGGAAAAATATTTACTGAACTTTAGGTTGACGTATAGCTCCAATTGTTCTGCAGGAATGTTTTTTTTAAAAAACTCAGTTTATAAATACATGGAAAGTGACAGACATTCAACGCAAAAACACAAAATCTTACCAAGTATTTATGTTTGTAGTACAAATATCTTTGTCCACATCAAATAGGAGAAAACTGACTTACAAGTAACTTTTCAGCAAAATATAGGAGGTTGTTTTAAGGGAACAATTCCTCAATATTAATTAGTACTAGATATAAGAAAGAAAAAAACCAGAAATTTTCCATCTTATAACTTATAATATAAACTTACAAGATATTTTTTCTTATAGAACAAGAAAAAATATCTTGTTCTACTGGCAAGTTAATGTAACTAATGCTTTTTTATTAATATAAAGGAATTATTTACTTAAAACAAACAATTTTTCCGTGCTAAATTGTTTCTTGTAAGTTAGTTTAGTCTTATTTCAAGTGTATTAAAATATTTGTCCTTCAAACTAGACCAAAATAGTCTGGTAAAAGATTTATATATATACATATATATATATTAAAACGCATAATTTATCTGATCAGTACTTGCATTTAACTGGAGTTGGTGTGCAGACTGTAGGTAAAAGCAGTAATCATCAGGTGATTGCTGCTTTGCAGGGTTTTATAAAAATAAAACCCTGCAAAGCAGTAATCATCACCTGATGATTACTGCTTTGCAGGGTTTTATTTTTATTGTCAGGTGGTTAAATTATAACTAAGATTCATATTTTACACCCATTTTATATTCTTCGTCAAAATCCAGTCAGATAAGAGTGTAAAAGATAACCTAATTTTAATTATTCTGTTCTCCACGTGGTTTATGATTTTTACTTGGAATGCACTGACTTGAGAATCAATGCTGCTATAACTGACATTTAGCAATATATATTATGTATATTTCCCCATCCTTTAAATTCAGCTCGTTCAGACAGTTCACACACAACTGATTTTTATTTTAATTTTATTTTTTGCCCGTCTCTGGGGCAAAAAGCCCAATTCCCACCCTTTAACCCCAAAAATCGGATTTCTGCCACTTATTGTGATACTAAATTGGATAAATATCCGATAGCTTTCAAGTCTGCTGTCAGAACAGTCGCATAACTTTTACGTCATTTATGAGGACATGCGTCATAATTCTGTACCAGAGGAAAACAGAAGCGATAAAGCTAGACGTAATGGCTAAAGCTAGCGACACACTTTAGCTTCCTTTGTGTTGTCATGATCTTGTGTCAATAATGTCGGTCCCCATCGCTAAACAACTTGAAAATCGATCCACAGATGGCAGCATCATTACCATTTCCGTAAACAATGCACTACTGTGTGACGTCTGCATTCATCTTCTGCGCATGCGCGTCGTTAACCGTTAGCCGTTAACCCAACGGCTACGGAACAGAAGTTGGATTTCAGGAAAAAAAAAAATGTCCGAATTATCCGGAAACTTTTAGCTGCAAAAATTTGTAAATAAACTCTTTAAGGAGTTATGATGAGAAAACTTTGCTGTTATTAAGAAGACAGGTTTTATCTAACGTTTTAATGAGAAATCTAGACTTGCTAAAATTATATTTTTTCTCGTTTTAACAATATATAAAATTATTATATTTTTACGGCTTGTTAAAAGACATCAAGGGTTTCGCTATGACTTTCATTCTTCTCCCCGCTTCTGCCAGACAACCCAAGAGATGTTGACTTTTTACTGTTCTTATTTAGAAGATATTCATCATATTTTAATTAACTATAATATGCTTTTTAATCTTGTTAAAACAATGTTTTCTCGTTTAAACAAGACCCTGCTCCTGAATTTATTCCCAAACTTAGGTAATTAAACGCTTCCATAGAATTTAGCATCAAGACGCCATTTTGTTGGGACAAGCAATTAAAAAGTCTTTTTTTTCTTTGAGTTTCTAACCCTTTTAGAACAAAACATTTCTATGTGAATGGGACCTGAGGATGCTTTGGTAATTAAATTTCCTCCGTTTCACCGCTTGAAACAAAAATCCCAAACCATGACTTTCCCACCGCGGTTCTTATTAAGCAGTCCAATAAGAGCTAACCTAAACGTTAGCAGGCAGTGAGCTGCTCTTTAAAACCTGCAGGCTTTCCTGCAGGTTTCAACTTGGTCTCAAGGTAGCGGTTGCTTGGAATTAAAACAAATTTGCTGTTGTGTAATGGGATGCACGCTGCTTCTGTGCAGCAGGGTTGGTGTTGCCAGGCGTCGTTGTGACGTAAAATCTTCCCACGTGAAACGCACGGTTCAGATACAAAGCTCTTCCTTGTCCTGCAGACATAATGCGAACCAGCATGCACGCTGATGTCATTAGCGTTTGTGTTTGGCATCTTTCTGGCTGCACAAGAGCCGCATGGTTGCAGGAAACATCCACAGATCTCTAAGTGACAGGATCGCTCCTATAAAATACAATAAGTTAAATTGACAGCCAAGTTTTCAGAAATGTAAACAAACTTTACTGAGAAGAGAGGAACATGTTCACGGAAGTGAAACAACCTCGCCATGTTTGTTTACCTTCATGATGAACTTTGAATTGAGTCTGAAAGTATTTTTAGCTCTAATCGATACCATGACGTGTTTTCAATAACAGACTACAGAGCAACCTGGCAGTACAGAAGATTTTTATCTGCATGAGGACCCCTATCACATTATTATGTGTTTTTATTACCATCATATTTAGTAGAAAATGTACATGTTTCTGTCTTTGTCTCATTATACAGCAATTTTATAACACTTCAGGGTTCCTGTTTTTGTGTCTTTGTGAGGGTTTTGAATTTATTTAATCTGTTTTTGACTCCTTTTATTATTTTACAATTGTTTTATTTTTACTTCAACATTGCAGAAGAAAGGCGTAAAAACATTTATCTGATAATTAAAGGTTTTGCAGAGGAATAAAATATTCTCAACATGTATAGTTATTTTATGGTGTTCCACAGGGTTCTGTGCTTAGATCTGCTCACCTGAACATAGATATCAGTGTTTTTCTTCTTATGAACTATAATAAAACATAAAAATAAAAACAACCATGCACATGCACACTCATATCTAAGGGCAGTTTTAGTAGTTAACATAGCAGTCATGTTCTTGGACTTTGGGAGGAAGATGAGTACGTGGAGAGAACCTGTTCAGGCTACAGTGCTACAAACCTGGCAGTGCTAATCAGGAGCTAATAATATAAAGATATATACAGTTTAATCCAGACATTTACATTTTCTATGAATAACTATTTTGATCAAACAAATGAATCACTAAGAACCACAAAAATAAGCAACAAAAAGCAAAAATAACATAGAAAAGCCAACAGGAGCTGCTAAAACTTACAATTAAGGCACAAAAAGTCTGATCTATAAGGTGAAAAATATTTATGCTAAATGGGCTCAAATGATGTAAATCTTCATAAAAGTTACAAGAAAACAAGATGATGGAGCGATTGAATTTAAATGGGATATTTTCAACAGACACTCTAAGAATATAAAACTTAATAAACACAAAGTGGTGAAAACAGACGGTGATGTATTGAAACATAAAAACAAGTTTGCATGATTTTACATCAAAATGATTACTAACAGCAATTAATTAGAAAAGAGAATACAAAATGATTCAGATGTGAGTTTACTGTCTATGAAAGAAGATCCTGAAATCTCTGCTTTAGTTTGTAATCCTTGAAGCTACAAGCACAAGAAATGTGGTGGGATGATGAGGAACAATGAGACCTTTGAGACAAAATGGACGTTACTGGAGAGTTCAGTTTGTGAGAAGAAAGGTCTTCAGTTTAAAATGCAACAACAAGCAAATGTTACGGAGGAGAAAACATGAGAAACATCTTAAGTTCTGGCTTTAAAACCTTAAAAAATCTCCCCCCCCCCACACTTTCTGGCATTAAATCAAACTAAACATGTTGCATTTTAGGTGGATTAGGATTACCAAACCTATTTCTTATGGGTTAATCCCAGAACAATGACTTTTGTGGAGATTTATTTTTTTATCAAATGTCATGAAGAAATCTGGGAAAGCCCAGATCTCATGGCTTTGTAAGCTTCACAATTCAGTTCACAAAAATGGAGTTAAACTGAGGCTCACATACAGATACAACTTGAGGAAATGCCTCAAACTCGTTGCTTCGTTTTGTGACATAACAGGAAAAATTAAAAGAAATCAGCAAAATATGACAGCATGAAGTCTGAGTATCATTTCCATAAAACTTTGAGACAATGCTGGCTGAAGCTAGTGGAAGAATTCATTACTCTAAAAGCAACAATAAAACCAAGATTACAGTTTGCAAATGGCCTTCACTTTTAGAGACAAGTCCAAAAACATAAAGGGATGAAACTGGAAGGGGACTTATTATGCAAAATTCACATTTTGAACGTTTTTATGCTTCCGTTTTGTCACTATTGCTTTTACAAACAAACCAAGCACTTACAAAAACATTTAGGAGGTTTCAGGAAATATGGAATTTTGGTGTCAGGAAAACGAGTCGTTTCAAAAATATCTTGGTTATTAAGCCACAGTCAACAGTCACATAGCAACGCGAGCAGAGTTCCAGCACATTTGGTCAGCCTGTCTTGCCACTGTACAATGGCTGCTGGAAAGAAAAGTGTTTTGTTGTTGACTTACCATCCGGAAACCACTTGCTGCTTTCTTGGTGCTTGTGCAGAAGGCTATACTTCTGCTTTTCAAAGATATATGATTGTATAATTGTGCATCTGTTTGCAGCCAGGTAGAAAACGGACACAAGGTGTTCTTGATAGTTTCTGGCATTTATTAACGATGCCACGAGAACTGTACAAAACACAAAATACATTTTTACTGAAAGAAAGACATTCTCATAGAGAACAGATAACTATTACACAGCAAAACATTTACAATAAAGTGGCTTGGCTTCAAAAAACAACGTATTACGTGACCTTTGACAAAATGTGGCTAACAAACTCGACAAATTCTCCAAACAAACATTCTATTTACACACAAAACTAAAATACAAAAATATTTACGTCATTTTCAACCTGAAAGCGTTAAGAAAGAATCGCTGCGTAGCGTCTTCTTCAACCCAGCTACACCAGCCTCAATGCACAAACCTCTCCACCAACCAGGAAAATAAAGCACGCTGTACTCTACCAGTGCGGCGTGTAACCAAACATAAGTGCCTAAGCAAAACAACAAATCAAACATTAGTTCCACTCCGGTAATATTTGTACAACGTTTAATAAATAGAAAATATTTAACATCACTTTAACTTATCTACACCAACTTTAAACCATGAAATTAACCCAAACTGTATATCTGCCGCCGATGGCAGCCATTTTCATGTACGAGTGTAAAAGGTTGAGCATCTGATTGCTGGCCAGCAGCAGCTTTTATGGATTAAAAGTAACACGACGCCCTAAAGTAGCTCATTCTGAAAGGAGCTCAGAACTGAGGAGGCTAAAATATCATAATCTAAGAATAATTTGATGTAAAAATATAATGAATATGTGTGTATTGCCTTTGAACTGTTGTAACAGACCTAAAGCAGGAAAAGTATCATTTGTTTTCATGTCAGACAGAGAGAACAAAATGGTTATTTATAGAGAATGTAAATGTCTGGATTAAACTGTATATATCTTTATATTATTAGCTCCTGATTAGCACTGCCAGGTTTGTAGCACTGTAGCCTGAACAGGTTCTCTCCACGTACTCATCTTCCTCCCAAAGTCCAAGAACATGACTTTGGGAGACTTTATTTTGTGGTTCTTAGTGATTGATTTGTTTGTGTCTTTATATGGTTTGTTGCTGTGAATCTTTAAGGATCGACAATGTAAAATGACAAACTCACAAAGTATCTTTAGTCTAGTTTCTAGTGTAAATATTTTAGTACACTTGAAAGAAGACAAAACTAGCATCCAAGTAACGTTTCTGCAAAAAATACTAGTTTGTTTTCAGTCAATATTTGCTAAATAATTGATTTAAAAGACTACTAGTTCCACTGGCAGGTTATTTCACTTATAACCAGAACTTTTTATTCAAATTAAGTAGTTATTGACTGAAAACAAGCTGCTAATTCTTGCTGAAAAGTGTCTTGTAAATAAGTTTTGCCTTACTTCAAGTGTAATAAGATATTTGCACGAGGAACTTTACCAAAAATACTTGGTAATATTTTGTTTTTGCAGTGTGCATCTCTTTATTTTCTTTCCTATCTAACTTCACAAGGGTCATGTTTTATTTAGCATTTGCATGATAATTAAAAACACAATATCATGCAAATGTGATAAACTACCTTTGATAATGGTAAGAGACGTTTGTGGTACATTTTGCATGTGAGTTTACTGAAGTGCAGCTCGTCCTGCTGCAGAGAAACTTTCAGCTCCTAGTTCTGGGAATTGTTTTAACTCTCGTTATCAGTGTGACATTTGAGCCAGGGCTCCACATAAACATCTGTAACTGTCAGCTCGACAAATCTGGTTTCAGATGAAAGCTGCTGGCCGGTCGTTCAGTCCCAGCTTGTTGTACTGTCAGCAAGAAGGTGCAGCTGTGCAGCCAGGAACACAACGTTCCCTTTTGGGCGGAGGATTTCCCACAGAACCGCTGCAACAAAACACCCAAGAGTTGTTTATAAACACAAACACTCGATAATTCTTTGCTGCGAATGCTATTTTATGTTTTCAGAAACTTGGTCAAGAATATACTTGCAGACCTGAGAGTTGGCTTTGAAGCAGAACAGCTATCAGTGGGATCCAGCTACGTGCAGCGCATACAGGACCACATGAGGTTATGTAAGAGGAAAACCAGGGAGGGTGTGGAGTCCAGCCGGAGCTGCTTACAGCCTGACACAGCGTATCTCTGAGAGCGAACAATCCTCTCAGCTGCACCCTTAAACCAGCCGCTGTGTTCAGCTAATGCAGGTCAGCACAACCTCCAGCCATGCATTCGCGCAACAAGAAGATGCATTTCAAGTAGAGATTGGTAGAGTACCCAGAAATGTACTCAAGTAAGAGTAGCAGTACTTCAACATATGTTTACTTAAGTAAAAGTAGCCATCCATGAAATTACTCAAGTAAGAGTAAAAATGTAAAGGCTGCTCAAGGCTTCACATTTTGCATGTTTTGTAGATCAATTTGGGTCTCAGCTGTTTCTAAAAACAGAACAGACACTTTAAAAAAAACACCTGGATGATTTTTTGGCAATAAATTAAAGTTTTTTGATGTCTAGAAATTTAACAAATTCAAAAACTTCAGGATAGTTGTCACTTTCCACTGCGCCGTTTCCTAGCAACCCCTTCAGAGTTCCATCTGTTACCCAGCAACCCAGGAGCCCAGGCCTGTTACCTAGCAACCAAAGCAGAGCTCCAGCACTTTAGGTCAGTTAGTTTTACTGCTATACGTGCTTACAGAGGAGATAGAGTGTCCAAAAGTTGTACTCAAGCAAGAGTGGCACGACTTTAACATATTTCTACTGAAGTAAAAGTAAAAAGTAGTCATCCAAGAAAGTAATCAAGTATGAGTAAAAAAGTATTTGGTAAAAAGTCTACTCAAGTACTGAGTGAATGATGAAAACATCGAGCGGAACAAAATGTAAATTTATGTAAAAATATTTTATATTTTAAAATGGATGTAAGAGCAAAACTTTCAAAGCCAAAGAATAAAAATGTGTTTTAAGAGTTTTTAATATCAGGCTATAATGGGGAGTAAAAGTACTCCTAAAAGTAAACTTACCTAAATGTAACTAGTTACTACCCAACTGATTTTGAGATTGATCATGTATTAGACATCAGTTTCACAGCAGCTTGTGGAGAAAAGAAGCTCAGATGTCAGAAGTGAAACCTTATCGACCAAATGTTCCTCAAACAGTTGATAAACTTTCAGTTTTTTGAAACTTTTTAGCTTCTGAGCCACAAAGAAACAGTTGCTTTTTCAGGTTAAAGCATTAGAGGCACAGAAATGTTTTTGTTTCTTGGAAGTGGGAGGATGAACCAAAGGTCCGGTGTTTGCTCTAAAGATCAGGTAAGTGGTGATTACAATCAGAGCCTCCATCTCTGCTGCACCTAATCGGGCCTGAAGGTCTGGAGCTGCTGGAAGCTGCAAGGCCTGAAACACATCGCAGGCTGCAGAAACACTAAGCATTACCAACGTTTTATGGTCCAGTTTCTAGGGAAAACATCTTATTTAACCTGAAATAAGACAAAACTTACATTGAACTACTATTCAGTTAAATATAGCAGCTTGTTTTGAGTCAATAATTCCTTAATATTAATGATAAAGTTCTAGTTCCTCTAGCTTATTTCACCTAAAACATTTTTCTTATGTTACTAGTGAAATAATCTGCTAGTAGGACTAGAGCTTCTTCATCAATATTAAGAAATTATTGAGCTTAAATAAGCTCATATTTCTTACTGAAAAGTTACTTGTAAGTTGTTTTTTATTTTATTTCAAATGTACCAACATATTTGCACTTGAAACTAAACCAAAAATGCTTGGTAAGATTTTGTTTTTCCATACTAAGTAAAATTGATAGAATATCATTGTTTAAATGTTATTTTATGAAGTTAAACTTTTTAATGTTTGGTGTTTTTATGGATTTACTAATAGAAAAGAAAGCAAGTCTTGCTTTCTAAAGCAAAACACAGAGAAATAACGGCATACTCAAAGTCTGAGTGTCTGTATAAACAATGTTCTCAGTTGATCTGCAGCTCTTGTGCGATGGATAAACATCTCCTAGTTTAGTATCAGAGTCTGTCCGGTATCATCAGACATGTTTATAATGTCAACGTAGCGGCACGTGCAGAGTGCCTGGAAGGAGAGCCGCATGCAGGGTGAAGCTCATGGTCAGTGCATGATGGAGCTCCTGTCTTCCACTGATGTTAAATTTAGCCTGGAAGTCAGGGAGACTCTGCATTTAACCCTATTAGATGTCCTCATGTTGGCACAAACAAAAGATATCCAACACTGCAGCTGGGACACAGACAGACACAGTGTGCTGGAAAACTATTTAAACCCTCCGACCTTTTCACATTTTGTCATCTCATAAATCAAAATTTAAAGGTGAGTCACTATGCCTCCTTTAAAGCAGGTTGGGACGGATTTATGGGCAAAACAAAACATGTTCATTACATTTTTTAACAAACTCATTCTTAGATAATGAGATTTTAGTCTGGTCAGTTCTGACTACTTTCAGCTGCTTTAGGCTTCTGTCACTTTTATGCAAATAAGCTGCTTCTGGCCACGCCCCCAACTCATCTTTAAAATTTATACACATGAAAATTATACATCTTTGACTTTGAATTAGACTCAAAAGCATTAGTGGAGCCTCCTGCACAACCAACAACAATACAGCAAGTAGTTTTTAGATTGTAAGTGAACAACAAAAATTTTCCAGCAGCCATTATACAGCGCATACAGACGTAAAACCAGCTGCCCAAACCTTTTGGAGCTCAGTTTGGGTTGCTAGGTAACAGGACTTTGCTTGGCTGGGGTTGCTAGGGAACAGTGCAGTGTACCGGGAATGTGAATAAAAATTTGGGAGGTTTTTGAAACGGCCCGTTTTCCAGATATTAAAAAAGAAACTTAATTTATTGTTTTAAAAAAAAAGGCTGTATATGTTTTTTTTAAGCATTAGGATTTTTTAGAAGTAGTAGAGACACAAATGGAAAAAACATTATAAATAATAATAATAATAATAATAATAATAATAATAATAATAATAATAATGATAAAAACACCCAGCTGTTTTTGGCAATAAGTTAAGGCTTTTTGGTTTTTGGAAAATGAGCCTTTAAACCTCCTGACTGTTAAATCACACAGGATGGGCACTGTGCTGTTACCTAGCAACCAAAGCTTCAGGTTGCTTGGTCAGCTGGTTTTACTGCTGTATGTGCAGTACAATGGCTGTTGGAAAAGACAAGTATTTTTGTTGACTTACCATCCAGAAACCACCTCCTGCATTCTTGTTGGTTGTGCAGGAGGCTCCACTTCTGCTTTTCAAAGACCTGTGGTTGTATAATTATGGATCAATTTGCAGCCATTTTCATGTGTGAGTGTAAATGGTGAGGTGAGGTCGTGGCCAGCAGCAGCTTATTTGAATTTAAAGCGACAGAGAAACAGCTCAATCTGAACTGATCAGACTAAAATCTCTCTATCTAAGAATGATTTATGAATTAACTTGTTTTGTATCTATATAAATATCCGAACCTGTTCAAGGAGGCTTAGGAGAAGAAGATGTGGACGAAGGTGGGAAGTCTTCAAAATGTTTGTCCTTTCAGTCCAGCTGACTTTGATCTATTCTGCAAAGAATAAAATACAGCAGCAGGCAAGATGGCATTTTTTTAAATTAATGCTTTAAAAATTTTAATTGCATGACAATTACACTGTGCATAATTGTCATACAATTAACATTTGAATAGTTATGCACAACATTAGTGCATAACTGCAATTTTATTTTGTAATTATTATGTGTTGGTCTATGTATTCACAATACTCTTCTTTATCGCTTTTTAGGGAAAATTCAGACTGAAAGATTTAATTTCAACAGAGGAAGCAACAAGTTGACTGGATTTCAGTGAGACCAGAGAGAAAAGGAAGCCTCCAGATTTAAATTTACATGCAGGAGAAGTCACTAGGACTTCCTCAAACTCTGCACCGCCTCGTTTTTTTGTTCCATTCATAGAGGACTCTTACATAACACACTCAAGGAGCCGTTAACAAAGACAAGGAGCGTCCTCAGTGAACTCCTTCGGCTCTAACGGTTCCTCAAAACTCCCACGAGAATCCAGACCAAGAAGAAAAGCAGCTGAATTAAAACTCCCAGCCTGGATCTCCCCCTCTTTGCTGCTTTTGAAAAGAATGTTGCATTTAAATACACAAGAGCCTCAAATGTCCCTGAACTTTTGCAGATTTAAGAAAGCAGCTTGGTTGGGTTTGTTGCAAACGAATTGCAACAGATATAACTTTCAGCTCAGCAGCAAAAAGAACGGCTTGTCTCGCCTGCCTGACTGGAGCGTGACGAAAACTTTGACCAAAAATTATGTTGCAAATGAGGCAAAATGGCATTCAGAGAGTTCAAGCAGTTTTAGAAGTAATTTCTGCCTGAAAAATACATAAAATAAATCAAAAAAAGCTTATAATCAGAGTGAAATGCAAACTTTTAGTGCCTCTGTACAGGTAAAATGTCACATGATGGTTTATAGTGTCAGCTCTATTTCAGGTGTTACCCTGTTTAATGTGTTAGTGGTAAAGAATGTAGTAAATTTTACATTTTTTGAGCCTCGTCAAGTTATATGTATTTATTTATTTATTTATGCTTTAACCAGATGGACTTCTTACTTCATAAAAGGGAATCTGGTCAAATAAAATGGCTGTAGGACTCTTTGATCATAACATTTACCCTGTTTATTATCAAAATAAATTATTGTGATCAGCATAAAATCCATAAAAAGCAACTAGCAAATTGAGTAATTATGGCAAGAAGTAATTCAAATATTATCTGTGATGGTTTCAAAAGTTTTTAATCAAATAATATTGAGAGAAAGTTATTTTCCATCATGTTACCTGACATGGACTAAGCTTTCCTGCATTTCTTTGGTGTTTTATATCAGTCTGTCGGAGGGCTTGAGCAGACTTGCCCTCATTTTCCTCCAATCAGAGGCCGCTGCTTGTCGGTGCGGACCAATCAGGGGCCAGGCTCGGCGGAGGCTCGGCGGGATCGGGGAGGACCTGCGGGGTCCCGCTGGACGTCTGACGGGCCCAGATTTAGAGACCCAGACATGAAACCGAACCCGCCCTGAGAACAGACCGGATCGAGTTACGATGATAAAGAAAAAAAGCTCGGAACTTTTCATCGTTTTCCCCAAAGAATCTGATGTTAGTAAATAAAGCTGATCAGTCACAACAGGGCGAACCGGTCCCAGCCTGAACTGCAGTAACCTCCCGGCGGACGGGACCATCTGGACCCGGAGGCCCTGCCAGGGCCGCTCAGGTCACACTGGGACGCATATGGCGGACATACTGGTGGCAGAGCATGAGTCATCACATTTAAACTGGAGAAACTCCAGTAAAACCAGTTCAAACCTGCTTCCAATGCGATTTAAATGCTTTGATATGAGTTATAGTAGGTAGTAACTAGATACTTTTACTTAACCTTTTGGAAAAAAATGTACTATTTGCAGTGGTTTTACTACATTATACTTTTACTATTATCACTTTTATTTGAGTAAACTGATTATTAAAATACATTTTCTTTTAATAACACCTAATTACTTTTACTTGAGTAATATTTTTATGAAGTATCACTACTTTTACATATTAAGATACTTTTACTTTTTACAATACTACATTTACTTGAGTACTGCAGTTTACATGAGTAATATACTTTGACTTGTAATCATTACTTTTAATTTAGTAATATTAAACTTTCTTCTGCCTTAATTTATTTTTATTTGTATATATTTGATGAAATGACTTCAAACACAACTTTATTTTTTTCTCTCCATCTGATGACATCATTGTACAATCTTAAGTCAGCTCTAATCAGTTACATTTTAACCAAGTACTTTTTAACTTTTCCCTGCTTTAAATCTTGTCTCTTCTTTGTGTCTGAACTGCAGCTATCCGCCATAAAACTCAGATTTAATGTGTTTTATCAGATGATCCTAGAATGAGGTTTTATTGCGGACGCGCATGCGCACGTAGCAGTGACGTAACGCCAAAACAGAGGACAGCTCAGGGCTTCAGTGACCTGAGCTGCTGTCTGTGGCGCCCTCTAGTGGAGAAGACAAATCCAAACAGCAGTCAGATTCAGTTTTAATTTAGGTTTTTCCTACTTTTGTTTTAATTTAAGGGCCTCGATTTAAATCGAGCTATTTACAGAGTCTGAAATTAATAACCTTGTAATCAAAATCATATTCAATTAAAAAAACGTTTTGTTCTAAACTATTGAATCTACACCAACAATAAAGATATTTATTGTTTTTAATCCGTTATTTAGGTAATTCAACCAACATATTGAGCTTCAGGAATGCTTGATAATTATTGTAACTGCTTTGAAAAAATTACTTCTGAGAAGTTTAAACCAAAAAAATGTCATTAAAGTCGAGTTTTCAGCTTCAATCTGGACATGAGCTGAAACAATTAATCACAATGAATCGATTAATCCTCAACTTAGTAATTGATTAGACATTAAAGTAGGCAAGTCGCTGAAATAACGTATTCAGAGCAGTAATTAATAATATACATTTTGCATTTACGCTAAAAATAAATCATTTTTGGTATATATTTTCGACCCAGATCTCATCAGTTTAAGTTTCATCTAATTCAAATCTGTAAAAGATAAAATAAATCTATTATTTCACTATGCAATTATTAACCAGTTAATAAAATAAAAAGAATAAACAGACGTGTACAGTGTATTCCTGCGATACTTCTACTTTTAAAAATAGTTAAAAGTATCATTAAATATACTTTTAATGAGCAGAAAGGGCTGAGCTTTTCACATGTTATTAAATTTGTTTTTAGCTGCAGATGAATCCTTTGCTATAAATGGTTAAGCATTCACTACAGGAATGCTGTATTCCTGTAGTGAATGCTGTAAATTATTGAATTTTAACCAAAAAAAAATTTATTATTTAAAAAGAGGAATATAATTATTTATTTGCATTCATTTCATGTTTTTTTTATATATATAAATAAGTTTCAGCAGTTAAATGAAAAATCTGCAGCATGTGCTAATTTTTAATCACTCAATTAATTGTCAGTAAATTGATAAAACACACTATAAATAATTATGAGCTGTATCCCTAATCTGAGCAACCCGATGATAACAAAAACAGAGACAAACTATGATTCACAATCATGCTTTATTCTGCTTGATTTCTTATAAAAGAATCAAATAAAATCCTCTTCCAGGACGACCTCCTTCAGTCTAGCTGCGTCCCGTTTCCCCTCAGCTAAACTAAACTTTTCTTTACACCTTAAATATCTTTTATTAGTTTGTGACGTCAAAGCAAAAAAGAAAAGAAAAGAAAAGAAAAGAAAAGTTGATTGTCAACACAAAACTCTATTTGTAGCACCAGTACAATAAAACTGTACTTTAGCTGTTTTTGAAACACTGGTTCTGAAGGAGGGAGAATAATCTCAGCGTAAAGGGATCCTTAGTGAGAACGTTTCAGAACGAAGCACCAACCATGGAGGGCGTCTCCTCCCACACCGGCTCCTCAGATACACAACAGTTCAAATATATTAATGACTATTAAATTAAGCACAACAAACAGTGGAGCTCCAACACAAAGCACTCTGGGATCTGGAAACACTGTGGGGGTTTGGGTCGGGTCGTGGCTGCAGTTGGTCGGGCGGGCGTCTCTGGACCTCTGTGGTTCTGTAACAGTTCATGATGAATGGAGAACGTCTGCCTGGTTCTGTAAACAAACTCTCAACGTGGCGACCGATGATGTCGTTCGATTCATGACGGTCCGTCTGTCCGTGATGGCGACCGATGATGTCATTCGTTTTATGACGGTCCGTCTGTCCATGATGGCGACCGAGTGGAGCGAAGCGGAAATGTGTCTCAGTATGTGCCACGGTTTCTTCTCTCCCTCGAGTCCTTCAAAATAAAAGCCTCTGGTCGTCTCCTGAACGCTAAACTGAAAGACCGGAAAAATTCGCCGGCTCGTCGCCACGGCAACTCATTTATGTAACCAAATATGTTCACCCTGATATACATTTACACAACCATGTACACACGGATCAGTAAAAAAGTTTCTTGTGTATTCAAATATACCTAAAGATAAGAACCTGAAAGCTGCTTTCCTGCATTGACCACTCCTGTGTGTGAGGTCAAAGGGTCGGGGCTGTCGCGGGGGCCAGGGTTGTCGCGGGGGTCAGACCCGCCGGACGGAGAGGCTTCCTGCTGTCTCCATGGAAACGCGAGGCGGACGGGGGGCTATCGGCTCCGACACTTGGCCGTGGGCGCCGGCGTCTCCTCCTCTTCCTCGTCTTCCTCAGGTAAGATGTGAACGGACGAGCCCAGCAGTCTCTGCAGCTCCGGCACGCAGCACACCAGCTCCACCGGCCCCTCTTCCTCCTCCTCCTCATCATCACCGCCGCCACCGCGATTCCGGGGGAAGCCGACCTGGCTGACGGAGACCTGCCTCCAGAGCTCGTCTTGGGACAAACTCGCGACCTCGAAGTGCGGATAACGGGCCCGGAAGATCCGCGCCGACATCTTCAGCCGCTTCAGGACGTCCGTCAGCAGGAACCAGTTACAGAAGCTGCCAGGGAGGAAGAACAAAACAAACGGCTCACGTCAGACAAGAGCCATTTTTATTAACGCATGTCTGAAACAGGATTTAAAATACTGTAGATGTGAAGTTTGTTTATTTATTCTTTGAATTCATTTTGTTTAGTGAAGAAGTCGTTTCTTCAGACATCAGCTGGGTCCGAATTCAGTCTGCATCCTCTGAAGAACCCAGTCTACGTAGAACCCAGTCTCCGTAGACCGGGTTCTACGTAGACTGGGTACGTAGACTCAGCCCAGTCTACGCAGATTGGGCTGAGCATGATGCTGTCATGGCTGAGCAACCATGACAGCATCTTACGTACATTTCCCTACTTACAGGTGATTTATAGGCGATTTAGGATGTCTTTATCATTTACAATCATTTTTTTCTTCTTATCCTTTGTGGTGTAAGTTTAACAGACTCACTGGGTGTTTTCCATTTTCATTTTATCTCTTTTCAGATTATTATTGTTTTCATTGCTTCATATGTAAAGCGGTTTGTGTTGCTGTGGTTCTGTACGAAAGGTAATTGATGAATTGATTGATTTGTTTCAGCTATTTAAACACTGAGAGCTGCCCAACCACACACTGTGAGGAACAATGTTACACATTTCAGGCTGGAAATAAACATGTTTTTAAATTATCCAGACCCAAACTCTGAATGCAGATTAAAAACCTTCCACCGGTTTTCTTTTCAGTTCTCTTCATTGCTTTGTCTCGGTAACGCTGTTTTGGACTCACCCCTGTGTCAGTGAGACCTGAACATGGTAGCAGGGTAAAAGCGGCTCTGACGAGAACTCAAACAGGAGACAGTCTTTGTCTGAGTCCCTCTCCAGCTTCGTGTCGCCGTTCTCCTCCTCTGGCTCCTGGTTGTCCTCAGACAGCAGGAAGTCCCAGCATGGCTCCTGGTCCGTTTCTGCACAGCGGGGTCAACAGAGGTCAGAGGAAATAAGAGAGGATATCCAGCTGGCTGCAAAACACGAGGTCTGGCTGCCCCCTAGTGGTCGGTCTGACCTCAGCCAATCACAGTGTTTATTAAAAGAAAATCCTAAACTCTCACAGGAAAACACAACAGAACAAATCACCCTAAAAAAATCACGAATTTTATATTAAAAACTGAAACCCAGTTAGATTTGAGGGACTTCAAAATAATCGTGATTTAACCTGAAGACCAAAAGCTGTTGTAAAAGTTTAGTCTACAAGTAAACAAACAAGCAGATGTGAGGACTAACAGCCTGGACACAAACCGAGAAATTAGAGAAGGAGATCATAATTTTAAAATTAAATAGTTAATTACTGGATTAAAGGACAACAACATCTGTCAAAGTGCAGCTCAAACTTTACTCCATATGACATAAATTATGGATGGATGTTGATATTATTATTGAAACTATTTCTGTCTCTTGGGGCTGAAAAAGTTTCATATCAGTAAATATCAATAATCATTGATTCTTTTTTTTATCTTAAATATCTGACATACTGCCACACTGGTACAATATTTTATTTTACTTTTCACTCCACGCTGTTTTGTTATTTTAGTTGAGCAGCTAAAGCCTTTCTTCTGCCTAAATCTCCCAGAATGCCGTGCGGTTCTGGATCAGAGTTCAGTGACGATTCTAAATATTGAATATTCTATCAGATGGATTAACTATTGATCGTGTGCTTATTGTGATATATACTGTTATGGATTTATTATCCAGTCCAAATGTTTCCCGGTATGAAAACAACAATCGACTTTCCTCAAAGCCTGAAATAAAATCCCCAATATAAGAAAGAACAGAAAATAAAATTTAAAACCATCACAGATATGATCATGGTTACTGATGAGGACAGCTAAGATGATTCTAGTCACAGTTTTTTCTAACTGACTTTGTAAATGATAAACATGAGCTTCGTTTGCAGACGGATGTGTGAAGAGGTTTCTTACCGAACAGCGAGCTGCTGTAGAAATCCCAGGGTAAACTGGAATCCTTTTCACCGCGGCCTTCCAGGTCAGAGAAATACTCTGCAAAATAAAGTAATAAAGTAAACTGAATCAATATTCAGTGACAATTTGAACATCAACAGAAGGAAACAAGCTGTTCTGCAGGTTCCACCAACTCAAATTTAAGACTTTTTAAGACCCCCTTAACGGCATTATGTGAATAAAACTTAAGACTGTATCAACAGAAATGTGCAGAATATCTCACCCTTTATAGGGCCAAACTGGTTTTTGCACCAGATGCACCTCGCATCATACAGATTAGCAGCAGAAGTGATCAAATGGAGAAGCCAAACGTCGCCCAGCAAACTGGCTATAAATTTTAATTGACCCATGACAGATGCAATAAACCGCACAAGCTAGCTAAGGTATAATAGCAGATAGCTAGCAGTAGTACATTCTGTTTTAAACAATAGAATATACAAGATTAGATCGTTCTGCCATGATCTAATTTAAGACCTGCGATTTATAGCTAACTTACCTTAAAAAGAAAAAAAAAAATCTGACATTCAAGGCTTTAATTTTTAAAACCCAAATTTAAGGTGCCCAGACACCTGATCATGTCGTTATTGCAACATTCACCGCCACAATTGGATGTAGCATGTTTTCCTCTAGTTCATAACAGAATTTTACAATTGAAATATAACGAACAAAAAAAAAATCTGGCTTGACCAGTGAAAAACAGAATCTGGATTTTGTACACATTGCCTTCTCAGAGCACCAGATTAAGATTATAAAACAGAAAGACATTTTAAGAGATGCAGGTGAATGCTGAACCGAAAACGATGCATCAGCCGATAAACTGATAAAAATGCTGACATTGTTTCAGAAACCTGCTTTAAAACAATATTCTCATTTTTCATTTTGTTTAACAAATAAAACGTTTTTATGTAACAGTTTAGTCTGACGAAGGAAAAAAATCTTACAGTGTGTAGACGGGCCTGTTTTGAACTGTGTGTATAATAATTATTCATCTTTAATGGTTGCTGTGAAGATATTTTTCTGTAAATCCTGGATGAATAAGGCTAGCGATCCAGAAACAAACAAAAACAACTGAGTCATCTCTGCTTTTTATAAAGTCGCCTCATCTGTTCCTGATTGGTTACTTCGTCACCATAATCACTGCTTGTCACGTTCGGCGTCGGGGCGGCTGCAGAGTCCCAGCGGCAGGACGAGCAGCGCTTTTGACAACAGTTATTGTCCTGCTCTGAAGGAGACGGTGGACCCGACAGCAGATGTTAATCCGCCTCGCCGTGCCAAACGAGAAGTGGGCACAGTGTTTATTAATGTGTTGACACTTTCACTCTTGAAAAACACATCATCAATTATTCATGTTTTGTTTACTTTCAGTTGGCTTCATGAGATCCTTGCTAGCGTGTAAACAGCTCTCTGGTTAAATATTGCTGCTGCTGTGAGTCGACTTCTGGCAGAATTGGCGCCGGTACCTGTGAGGAAGGTCTTCATGCTCTGACTGTGCGCCAGTTTGACCGGCGTGTGGCCAGAATAAGTCGCAAGCGTTGGGTCGGCTCCGTGGTTCAGCAGAAGCCAAACTATTGGCAAGTTGTCGCTGGCTACTGCATCATGCAGTGGCCTAAAGGGAGAAACACACACAGGTGGATTTCAGAAAGTCTACAAGGTAACAAATGATACCTAAACCTGCCCTGGGCTCATCTGGTAAAGCTAATTATACTTCCTACATTCATGACCACAAATCACCATCAGAGTAGAAATAATTTAACATATTTTCACACAGGTAACAGTAAAAAGTAGTACTAGTAGTAAAAAAGTATTTGGTAAAAATGTGACTAAAGTACTGATCAAAACATCGATCATTTAATATTTAAAAAATACATAATAAGACGGCCCAAAATATAAAGTTATGTGAAAATGTTGGTGATTTAAAAACAAAAATGAAATCATTTCTATAAATATCGCAATTACAAAATAACAAAATCAGGAAAAAAATTTTCCAAATTTTTTTTTTTTTTAAATTAAGGATTTAGTAATTTGATTCAGTAATTAATGGCCAGATTTATTAAGCTGATGTTTGATTAATCTGACAAAAAATGTAAACATTCTGCTCATCTTTTTATTTAGCCACTTCAGCCTTTCGCATGCAACATTAGAATAGATTAAAAGATATAAATAAACAAATAAATTAGATTCCTTTTTAAATAAGAAAATAAATATTTTATGCAATAATAGCAATCCTCTAGTGAATTTAAAAATAACTTGAGACGTTTGGGCTAACACATATTTAAAGGTGATTATTATATCTTAAGTGTAAAATATGAACAGTTTTGGCTTTTTTACTGCTCTGAATAAAATGTTTTTCAGCAAACGCTATTTTTTGACCGTATACTCCAGTTAATGATTATTCGATTACTAAATTAGTTGACTATTATTCAATTCATCACGATTAATCGTTTCAGCTTTCAATAGAAAACTGATGAAACTAACAAAAACTGCAGGTGTGTGTCTGTGTCTGCTGAACTTTTGGTTAAACATGTTTGTTTATCATTCAGTGGGTAAAAAATCCAGAAATTAAGCGATAAAATGACTCCAGTAAATGTAACTAGTTACTCCATAAGCCCACCTCGTTCCATCCTGAGCGCTGCAGTTGACGTCGGCTCCGTGTTTCAGGAGGATCTGGACGATCTGAGTCCAACCTCGTGAGGACGCCTCATGGAGAGCCGTGTAGCCTGCATTGTCCCGCCGATTCACCTCCCTGATGTCCTTGTCCAGACAGTACTGGACCACGTCCTGCCCAGCAAAGAACGGACAGACTTTCAGAACGTCTCTGGTTTCGGAGTAACAAACTGATCGGATCGCAGTGACGGCGGTTTACCTGGTAGCCGAGGCGTGCGGCGCGCTGCAGCAGAGTTTCTCCAGCGTTTTTATTCACGATGAGTCGGCGGACCTCAGGAGGAACCGGTCTCTTAGGAGACGAGTCGGACCCGCTGCTTCTTCCTGAGGAGCTTTTCTTGACGGTCGGAGAAGATGGCAAACTTTTTGGAGTTGGCAGAGGTGTGGGTTGTGATTTTGCATCAGCGCTATCGTCGTCCAGCCGGAGGGAGGAGCCGCGTTTCCCTGAGCTGCTGCGCTTGGTCTTACTCTAAAGAAAAGAATTTTATCATTCATGTGGAAACCTGCTGTCCCACCTGATCCCACAACAGTGAAGAACAGCGTGTCATCTGGCCACAGGGGGGCAGTGTAATCTTATATATTTACAGAACTGTACATGATTAGAATGTGCTGCAACCTGGGATGAAGGACCAGGAGCGTACCTTGGGCTCGTCACTGTCACTGAGGTGTTTGCTTTTGAACTTCCTTTTTCCAGAAGGCTTGTTGCTGCACTCGGACTCCTCGCTCTCCTGGTAGCGGACGGATCCGGAGCGAGTGTATGAGGGCTTGGGTGGGGGAGGGGGCTCTGGGATGGGGGCGACTGGACTCGGACACCGATCCCTCTGCGCATCTGCAGACAGGATTGATCAAAAGTTATGCAGAGTGGCACCAAGCTACGGCCAAATGTGAGACGCCTTGCAAGGTGTTCATATTTCATCCCTCTATTGATTTCCTTTCAGGTCTTTATTGATAAGATTGTTAGAAATTCATGAACACTTTCCTGCTGCACTCCTTTGTGTTCCGATATTACATAAAATCTTATTGGTTTAATGGGGCATGAAAAAAGGCAAAGAAATATCTGCAAACTATTGACTCCTTAATCCCATCGTTGAATTATAAAATAATCTATTCCACAAACAGCTAGCAGAGACAGTGACACTCCTAAATCAAGTCATAACCAATAGTCCACCTAACAGGGTAACCACAGAAAACTCCATCTGGGATTTGACCTTTAGCCCCTCTAGTTAAAGGTCACATCTTTAACTCCCAGTGCACCTTTACATTTTGTCAGATGAGCCTCAGTATGTTCACCCAGCGACTCGACTTAGAAACCTTCAACAAATAAACCACAATCCATTTATTCTGGGTTATAGCCGCAGAAAAACTCAGTCTGGCAACATAGACTGTCTGTGCTTGTTGTTCTTTTATTTAGTTATTTTTTGTGCCTTACAAGAAACATGAACTGTCTTAACTTGTTGTCTTTTTATGGTTATTTTTTAATTTTTTTGCACGTTAACAGAGTGTAAAGTTCAAACTGGGAATTGATGGCAATACATTTGAGCTCAAAGACGACTGACTTAGGCTGATTTATTAAGTCAGTTTGATTGTTTCCATTATCCTAATAAAAAATAAAAAATATCCATGCAAGTTATAATCTACTAGATTTTATAAAGTTTATTGTTAATCTGGTGGTTCTGCACATTATTTTCTTGTTTTGAACGCTGTGCAGCGTTCTTGAGGACAGTTGCTGTGATGCGTAACCGTGGCAACAACGTATTGTTTTTGGAAGTGGGAGCAGCTGATTAGCGTCTCAAAAGCTCAAATAATACTTTACCTATCACATAAACTCCCAGAGGAGCTGAAAAGGATGCAGAGCAGAGAGGTGAGGAAGTTCAAGCCCTCGATCATAACGCCTCATATCCCCTACTCCAACGTCTCTCTGCTTTATAACAAAACTGTCAGAGATTTAAAGAGGGGAAGCAAAAGCAAAGGAGGTGGATTAGCAGTGCTCGCCTTCATTTGATGGCGTCATGCAGGACATGTTACTGTGAAATACGGTCTCTGGTAAATGAGCTGTTAGCATAACATGACTGTCAACAATCTTCAGTCAGAGGTCTACTGAGATGCGCTGGAAGACTGTCTGCTACTGGAGACCCATCCTGCCCACAGCATCACCATCCACAACGACTCTCTGAAGATATCAGGATGATATGAGTTACAACATTTAACTTCCCTTTGGGACTAATTAAATACATTTGAACTGAATTGAATCATCTCTGTTTCAGTTTATTAAAGGCTCTCAGAAACTAAAAAAAATATAAGTAAATCCTCCCTGTATTACTTCCTCTGCTGGGTATGATGCTGTTCTTTGTAAAGTTTGTGCAATAGTCTGCTCAGCTTCCTATGTGGTCTGCTGGTGTTGCACTGAAAACGGCCCCCTGCTGTGAGAAGCAGCCCGTCTGCAGGAATCACTGACAAAACGGTCTAATAGGCAAAACAACACAGATATACCTGCTATTTATTCAACTTCTGCAAGTCCATCTGTGTGACTGATTGTGGTTATTGGTATAGAGCTCATCAATTAGGAAACTGATCAATCAGGAGAGAAGAGGAAGTGCAAGGCGTCTGCCTCCTCCTCCTCTTCCTCTTGCTTCATCTGTGGACTCAAGTTGCTGAAGGAAATTCTCAGGTGATCTAGCTGTTCTAGTTCTCTGCTTCTTAAATGTTTTATTTGTCTAGACATAATTTATAAAACAAGCAGCCATTTTCAAAGCATATCCTTAAGAAGATAAAGACATAACGGTGCTGCTGCCATCACAGATTTATTCTGTTTTTGTTTGGGGTTTTTTGGTCACTGTAAAATCTTCAGATCGTTAAACAAATTTTAATATCAGACAACAGAGTTTGACCCAGAAAACCTGCTAAGCCTGGTGGTCCAGCGGTTCTTTAACAAAGTCTAAGCATTAACTGTAAAATCTCTATCTTATAAAAGGCAAACATTAAAACAAAACAACCTAAAATAAATAAATAACCAAAGCTCAGCCTGGTGGCCCGCCAGGCTTATAATACACCAGGGGAAATCTTAGATGAAGTAAATACAAAATGCAGATTCCAGGTTATGGTTTTGCCCCTTACACTAACTAACCCAAGATTCATGAATTAAGTAGAACCTTCCTGATGACATGAAGCAGGCGAAAAGACCTCATAAAGGGGGCGTCATCTATAGAAACTTGACAAACGAGAAACAAAGTCACTCTTCCCAGAACTGCATATAAGATAAGGGGTTCATTTGTATAGAGAAGAAACGACAACAATCTGAACTCCACCTAAACTGGAGATAAAAAAGAAAAAATGTTTTTGGATAAAAGCAGAAGCAGAAATTGGGTAAAAAATCAGAATGACTAAAACAAGCACCTCCGTCATATTCTAAAGATAGTTTCTTTCTGCTGCTTCTAAGGAACAATTTCACATTTCTCTCCTTAAATAGATTTACAATCTTTACACAATTATTCATAAGTTTTTCAGCAGTGATTCACCCTGATACAATGTTTTTTTTTATGAATAATCACTTAACCTATGAGACGTCAGACAATGACAAATACTTGCCACAAGCAAAGCAGTTGAAATGATGTAAATAACTCCCCACTGCCAAAGAAAAGGATGAATGCACAATAATGGTTTTAAAACGAGGCTCTTACAGGCTAAACAATGATGTGTCAATCTGAGTATTTTGTTGCCATTGTTTAATATGCCAATAACATTACACACTACTCTGTGACTACCTTCATACTTCAGATTTACTTCATAAAGGTTTTAAAACTGCGACTCCTTTTCCAAAACATTTCATGTCAGAAAATCTTTTCCACACTCAAATTTCTGGAGTTCTTTTTATTTTAGTTTATTTGTTGGTTAAAGTCCTCAGTAGATATTTTTATACTTTTTAAGCTTTGAATTTTAAACCTGCATAAAAAATGAAAACAAGGAAAAATGAAAAAGACTGTTAGACTAAAGCCTGTCATAATAAGCAATAAATCAATTAATCCCATGTTGAATTAAAACAAGCTCAATAACTTCTATTTTCTCGCATCTCTCTCCAAAGACTTTATGATGAAGCGTTCCTTTTGGTGCTCAGTAATTCTGTTTACAGAGACTTCAGTATCCATTTTATTTGTTGTTTCTTTTGATTTATTTTGGATGTTTAAAATGTCTTCCAGTTCTAGTGTGAAATATTTGTTTATTGATCAAATAATAAAGTTTATTTAATAAAGTTTATTGATCTTTGGGAGGGCTTACTTGCATTTATTAATTTTTTAAGTTCTGGAGACTAAAGGTGGAAATTAGCAATAATAGCAATAACCTGGTACAGTAAATCTCTCCTGCAATGTCAAATTTTAAATAACATTCATTTATTTAGTATTATGTCATAATTATTATATTACTTGAAAACTGAAGATGAATGTCGAGGCTGAAAGCTGTCCAGCCAATAGACGACAAAGTTACACTTTACCCATGACAGATGCATAAAAGCTAGCTAGCTAACTATTAATAGCTCGTTAGCGTTAGCCGCAACCGCCTCGAGTCAGAGGACGTAATGATAATGTTTGCGGGTGAATCAAACGTTGTGGGACAGAAAAGTCCCACAAGACAAATAAAGCACATATAGGATACTAAATTGTCTCATCACGACAAAATTTAAGGCCTGTCATTGACGTATTTAAGGCTAACTCACATTTTTAAATAAATTGAAGACTTTTAAAGGATTAATCAGAGCCAGATAAATGGCTAAAAGAAAACGAACAGCTGGATGGATAACAGATAAATAGGTGAGTAGATAGATGAATCTATTTTGTTTTTCATCCTAATCCAGACCTTTAAACTCTGAAACCAAACTGGAGCTGTTCTGTGTTACCTGCTGGCGTTTCGGCGTCCTGCCTCAGGGCGTCTCCCAGGTGCTCGCCCTCCTCCAGCTTGTCCTTCTCAGTGATGTATTCCCCAGTCTCATACTTCTTACTGGAACATCGCCGACGTTTCTTGTGTGGGGGCGTGTCAGCCTCAACGCCGGCCGTTCTGACCTTCCCCTCAAACGCTCGTTCAGGCAACGCGTTCGATCGGGGCCTGCCTCTCGGACGGCGAGCCGGCTGGCTGGGCGTCGAAGGCGGCGAAGGAGACACATCTTTGGGCAGCGGAGGTGGAGGGGACGGCGTTGCAAAGCCCCAGAGGTCAAGTCGAGCGTCGTCGGAACGTCTCTGTCCTCTCCGCAGTCGTGGGAAAGAGGATTCTGTCGCTTCTGGTTCTTTGTTGGGAGACACCGAGGCGTCTACACCGAGATTACTGCTTTTATCTGTAATGGATGAAATACAATCTGATTGGTGCGTTCAGATTTTATGCATGCAAATGTGAAGAAAATGAATTGAAAGAAACAAGACACATCTGATCTCTGCACACAAACTGCTTAAAGTGACAGCACTAACACTAAAATGGAAAGCATAATTAAATCTATGATGAATACCACAAACACACATATGCTGGGAGCGCTTTAAAGGCTTCACAAAACAGGGTTTGTATATTTTTGTCACAGTAAAATTCAAGTACTTCTCAAGCATTTTCAAGGTAAGTTTTCAAACTTTTCCAGCACCAAACTTTGGAAATAAAAACAATACATATTGACTCAGAAAAGTCAGTTTCAGTTCCAGATTATATGATACCATTTGTTACTGGTAATAATAGTATTGTGATAGTATTCTAGGAAAACTAAAATATAAGAATAAAGATCTTTTGTTTTGAAATGTCTCCAACAAACCTCATAAACCTGACTGGTCTGAGAACAAAACAGTAATTAAACAAAAATGTCAATAATGTTTAGCATTTAAAAAACAACTTTATTTCAATTACACAGATCAATAAGCCATTGAGAAATTGGGAATAATTAATATTCATCACAACCAAATTGTGACATTTTTACACAAATTAATTGCTTAAACACAGGAAACAAACAAAGTTACACAAAAACCTCGAAAATAATAATAAAAAAAGTTTGTCTAAGTTTTCTGGCATTTAGCCGATAGAAATAACTTTGGTAATTCTAACAGAACAAAACTCTGACTTATTTCAGGTAGTGAAAAATAAATGTGTCTTTGTACGAAAGTATCTGGTTTCAATTGTACATAAAGTTTTCCAAATTTAGGTTTTTAATCAGGCGTTAGGCAGTTTATTACAAAACTGCCGTTTTGTAGTGCAGTTCATCACTTTCTAAACCTTGAAAACACTGAACTGATTTAAGCATTTTCAAGGATTTCAAGCACCCGTACGAACCGTTAAAAAAGGCCGTACCTGTTCTGTTCCGCGCTGCTCGCTCAGCCTCATTGGAACTGATCTTGTCCTTTGGATTCTGCTCTTTACTCTGAGGGGAAAGCCCTCCTTTCGACAGATTCTGCTCCAGTGCAGGTGCAGATTGTTTCTTCTGCTGAAATTCACAGGGGACACAGGGAGCACATTAAACAGGATGCTATTGATCACAAACTTTCTTGGTAAAGTGAAGAAAGCAAACTCAAAATAAAACCCTAGAAGTAATCAATCATAGACTGGGTTCATGAAATCGAGCTCTGACCACGTAATCAGCCCATGAGAACCTTTATATGTGTTATTTTCTCACCCTAGTGACTCCAAATGGATATTAAACTAAAGATCTGCAAGGTATCAACAAAATGTACCTTTTTATTCACAGAAACTTTCACTGGTGTCTTCTCTTTGTCTTGCTTTTTCTTCCCTGCAGCCTTCTTTACTGGTTCTGCTGCTGGCTTCTCCTTCGCTGGTTTCTTAGGACTGCTCTTCTTTTGTTTGATAGCAGCTGCTTTTGCTTTGGTCGGCGACTCCTCTTTGGTACCGTTTGCTGTTTTCTCCAACGCGTCACTCCCACCTCGATGCTGGCCTGTAAGGATGGATGCAACCATGCCCTCCAATTTTTCACCCGCAGCACCGTTTGATGTCCCACTTTCTTTCCTTGATATCTCCCCTTCTAATACCTGGGCCAGTTTGCTCTCCATCCTGCCCCCATTTGTTGATGCATTGCTCCCAAACAGATGAGTCTGACCAGTGGGGTTGGAGGAGCCGTGCTTTGCGTGCTCGCCTCTAGTGCTGTGAATGGCGGTGTTATTTTCTGAAAGTTCGGCAGCATTCAACATCTCGTGCCTTTTAGTAACTTGAGTGGATTCTCCTTGAGATGGCCATTTCTCCACAGGCCAGTAAGGGGGGTATTCGAAAGTAGTACCATGCTTGGATTGGACATCTTTGCTCTCACTGAGTGGATTCAGAACATCAGATTTTCTTAATGTGCCAGGTGATGCTTGAGTTCCCCCCTCATTTGTGTGAGCTGTCGTTTCAAGACCTTGTTGCTTAACAATGGAAGCAAGGTTGGACAGGGGAGACTTCATTCTCTCCCATTTGTTCTCCTCGGGTTTGGACGGGCTCTTGAACTTGGACCCCTCTGCGACGGCGGTGCCTTTTGTCTTTGTTGATCCTTGGGGGTTTTTTCTCAGAAGAGGAGCGGGTTGGTGAGGAAGGAGGGATGGCGGCTGCCAGGTCGGACTGACAGCAGCAGCAGAGTACGGCCCGGCTGCTTTGTTGGGGCCACATTTCTTTTGACTTCCAGCGTTGGTGGAGCTCAGCAGGGCGGCCGACAGAGCTCCTTTAGTGGGGCAGTTCTTGGATAAGGCCGTGCCAGTGTTTTTAACATGCTTCCCACTTTGAGCATGTTGGTTGCCCTTCACCAGACAGGATGGCTTCTTCCCTCCTGAGGCCAGATGTTCTCCTTGGTCAATAATAGATATAAACTCTTGCTTTGCAAAACTCTGTAATTCATCAGCAAAGGTCCCCTTTCCATCTTTGCCTCTTAGGGTGGAAGCCAGTATTGGGCTGGCCACGCCTACATATGTACCAGGGATACTTTTAATGGACTCCTGTGCAGATCCCTTCCCCCACGTCGGTTTGGACTCTGTAATCTGGTGATTCTGAGTCCGACTCAACTGCTTTTGATGCGATCCGTTCCTGTGGGAGTTTGGTAAAACTGGATACTGTGTGTTTGAGCAGTAAGCTGTAGATTGAGTCCTCTTTGCGTTCAGAAAGTCTCTCGGACTGGACTCGCCATGAGGCTCGGTCGCAGAAACCGGTGCGTCGCCTACGCATTTCGGACGCTTTGATTTAGCGGACAAATCGAGAGGTACGTCTCTTTGTTCGTTGGAGCAAGCAGAGTGGTTTTCTGCAGCAGAGGGGGCCATTGCGTTAAGAGCACCCATGGCTGTCTTGTCTATGCTGTTGGCTTTTTCCAGATGGTTCAGGAGCCGACTTTGGGAGGTGATT
Organism: Poeciliopsis paucimaculata; assembly: GCA_903067055.1. Classification (NCBI taxonomy): domain Eukaryota; kingdom Metazoa; phylum Chordata; class Actinopteri; order Cyprinodontiformes; family Poeciliidae; genus Poeciliopsis; species Poeciliopsis paucimaculata. The sequence goes on from CAEGAD010053222.1 coordinate 105,855, forward strand.
CCGGCCAGTGCGGAGCCGCAGCAGATGGCAGCGGTCGGAGACAAGGTGTAGTGGGTGGGTGCTGCTGAAGTTAATGACGGATGCTGCAATGGTAGTGTAATAGCTGGTGAGCATACCACAGAGGCTAAAGATTTATGCTCTCCAAGAGATTTGGTAGTCTTGCTTGACGAGTGGTTGGGTTTGAGCTTCAGGTTTGTTCCAGCTGCTTTTTTGTCTGGAGCTCGGCCCACGGACAACGAGTAGGGATAAGTCCGCAGGAGAGATTTGCCTCCGACACCTGAGCCCTGCGGCTGAATTTCTTTTTGAAACTGACTGCTTGTGGCTTCTCTCAATGCTGCGATTTGACCCAACGCTGGTGGAAGAGTGATTTTACAAAGCTGAGGGGAGAAATTAGAGGAGGGGATAAAGGCAACGGGCTGGGCTGGTTTGAACATGGCAGAACACTGAAACCCTGGAGCGAGACTTTGCAGAGCCTGCGTTTGTGGGTGTGATTTTTTACTAGATGTCACATTGCTGTGACACGGGTTGAGAGCGTCCTCCCGGCCAGCTTTTACACCACTTGACCACTGAGGAGTGGGGAAGACCCCAGACCCATCAGCTCTGACTTTTGGGGTGTCTGTGCGTTTGTCTGTTCCCTTCTCCGAGCTGGCCAGAACCGGGCTGGACATTGGTGCATTATTAGGCTGTTGAGGCAGAGGATTTTCCGGAATATGGTTGCAGTTGCTAGAGTCCAGGCAGGCTTTTAAAGCCTTACAGTCTTTCGTTGGAGTGGTCTTGTTTTGCTGACTGAGGTTCGCATCTCCTCTAAACTCAGGAGTTAGAGTCTGAGGGGGATTTCCCACCATACTAGTGGATGCTTTAGTCAGAGCACTGATCTCTCTGCTCACCGGGCCTCCATCCCCTACATTCATTAGTGTAGATTCCACCTGAGTAATGACAGAGGTTAATGAGACCAGAGTTAAGAGGATAAGAGGACAAATTGCTCTAATCAAGTGATTTTACTTCAACAGAAAGAAAACAAGTACCTGCATAGGTGTTTCTCTAGCAAAACATGCCTCAGGTGGGAGCTCAGCCAGTCAATATGATCTTCTTTAAAACAAAGCAATATGCTGCAGAACACACAAGAAAGAACAAGTTATGATTTTGACATTGCGCTGTTCTGTTTTTACTTAAATCTAAGAAAGTCAGAAGCAACAGGCTGATCTGATTCCAAGCGTAAACTACTAAATACAGGGTTCCCTTATACCTCTGGCTCTAATATCCACCTGACTGCACACAAACCAGTGGTGTCAAAAGTGCGGCTCCAGGGCCATTCACGTACCCTGGAAGGATTTTGTGTGGCCACCTACTGCAATTGAAGAATTGCACACATTTGGCCCCAGCACAGACAGGTGAGGCAGATGGAGACCTTTTTTTAAGTAGGTAAACATGTTTGCTGCCAAACAAAAATCCTCACACAACAAAAAATGTTACATAGTACAAAATATTAAACTTTTCTGTTAATTTAATAGTAAACAGGACCATAAACACAATTTCTACGCAAAAGGTGATTTTGGAACGCCATAACCTGCGTTTTAAATTATTCTTGTTAAATGTGCATGTTTAGCTTATTGCAAAGCAGGAAACTAAACTGGTTTTTTTTTTGTTTTTTTTAACATTTTTAATAAAATAAATACTTTTGCAGTCCACCGGATGGTTTTAGCCCATGTGGCAAAAGGTTTGGCCACCACTGACTTATTCAGTGCCAAATCCAGATGAAAACACTCCAAGGCCAAATTGAGGGCAGCTTCGTTCAGACTGGAGGTCAGAAAATGTTATCTGGTCATGCACAAAAAATAAAAATAAACAAAAAATTAGCTGGTCACTGACACAAAAATTATTTTTTGTTTTTCTGATCCATGAGCTCAACAAATCTAAGCACTACAGGGAAAATACAACAACACTCCTTAGTACAGATGCTATTACTGAGTGAAGTAGGAACTAGCATCAATGGGGAACTTAATATACAGTCAGAAGAAACACACAGATGCAAGAAGTTTTCTACTGCATATTGAAATATCTCTCCAGTTCATTCAGGCTGTGAGAGAGCGAGAGAAAGCAAGACTTCAAGAGAAACAATAAGGCTGAATGTTCTGTAACGGTTTAGTTCAGGTGGCTAAATGTGTTTGTGGTTTCGGAGTAACATCAGGAGATGAGCTGATGTCATGTTGAACAGCTGATCACAAATTGTCACTAGGTCAGGAGACATAGGTCTGGGACAGATTTTAAACGCAGGTATGAACTCGCATAGCGGACCATTTGCAGTTGTATCACACAGCATACACAGCAAAATCAAAAAGGACCAGAGAGTGTTTTGGGTGAGGTTTTCCTTAGTCTTAGTCCAACTATCAATTTCGAAAGGGAACTACTCTTTTTAGGAAAATATTTGAAGTTAGAGCTAATGCACTTGTTGCAACATGAGGAGACTATGAGTCACGCAAATAGCCAACAACAACCACATCACCTCTTTGCCATCATGCTGAGGCTTTTCTGCCTAACTTTGCTGACTAGCTTTACCGCTAATGATCTGTTTGTGTTGAAAATCAAAAGAGATATTTAAATCAGTCCAGCAGCCCTCTTTTCACAGCAGAGTAACAAATATAATTGACTAGAACATTAGACAACATAAAAAAGGAACAAGATTTCAGCAGGAAGAAAAAAACCACAGTGGGTTGAATTTCTTAAGTATTTGTCCACGCAGATTGCTCCTCTTTTTCCTTTTTTAATCACGTTTCAGATAAAACAATATCAAAGCAAAGGAAATATATCCACGTTTACACAGCAGGTCTTCAGGCGCTACGAAGATTTTTTGCTTCACTTCTATGTGAACAGTTTACGACTCCAAAGCGATTCGCATGTGCAGAAGAAGAACGTTGACATCACACAGCAGCGCGTTGTTTACGATCTATGGACGGGTTTTACAGTTTATTCAGCCAAGGAAGCTGACAGGATTGTCACAACATCATAACAACACACAAAAAAAAGCCAACAACAACAAAGCACAGCTAACAGCAACGGCGTTTTGTGGAACATTAACTTCTGCAGAGAAGTCTGTTTGGATGCGTAGTCGGTGCCAAGAGTGGTGGGATTGAGATGTGATGCGTTTCACTGACACAGACTTCTTTCATAATTTCATAATTATAATTTTCAGCCATTGTTTGTGTCTGGATTTACAGCGTCTGGCTTCTTCTGCTGCAAAATTACAATGCATGTCTCTCATTAGTGACGTAAAAGTTTAATTAAATGCAATGTGACAGTTCTGACTGTGGCGCAATCCGATGTATATCCAATTTATTATCACCTCAAAGTAGCAGGAATGGTAAAAGGTCAGGTATGGGTCACACATGGGCTAAAAATGTGTATTTTGGTCAATTCTGCTGCTGTGTGAACATTGTCTAGTTAGCTTTCAAATTATGATTGAATCAGCCAAAAGGTTTTCAAGCATGAGTGACCTCAGCATCTAACTCAAATTTAAGTCCAGACTTTGTCTAGGCCATTTCAAACCCTTCTTTTTGTTTTATGAGCCACTGTCCTGCTGCATAACCCAAGTGTTAACGATCTTAACGTCACAGACTGATGGCTTTTACCTTCATTTTCTGAGAGAAAGGGAGAGAAACAAAATTACTGCAACTCCACCAGAACCTAGAGGAGTAAACGGGGTCCCAGATCATGACACTTCCACCACCACATTTTGCCGAAGATTAAACGTTGCTTTTTGGAAATATCACTTTTTGACAAATTCTTCTAAAAAGTTTTCCTTTGCCTCATTAGTCACGAGTTTTTGGGGATCAATGAGATATTTTTAAGGCGAATCTCTGTGTTTTTATTGCTTTCATTTTGGATCAGAAGCTGTTTTTGCCCGGTCTCTTTCTTGCTGTTGATTCATAAACACCGACTGCACCTGATGCAAGTGAGGCCTGCAGCGCTTTGGATGTTACTCTGGGTTCTTTTGTGAAGAAGTTGTGAAGGGTTAAGTAGAGTTACTTCATAACTTAACAAGTAGGCAATTACTTTTTCATAGGTGAATGAATGGTTTGGATAACTTTTCCCACCTTACTTAATACATTTTGTGTTTACTCCGGTTGTCTTTATCTGATATCAAAATTTTAACTTGTCTGACAAAAAAACAACAACATAAAAACAGAAGAAAACAAAAACTGCTTGTCAGCAATGTATTTAGAAATGCACTACCGGCACATAAACACACATCTATCTAGCAAATGTCACTAAATAACTCAATATTTCTTAATCATTATTTTGAAGATACGTATTTAGAAAAAACGTAATTTTAGCACATTCACTTCCCTATATTTATAGGGGAGTGAGTGTGCTAAATTAAAAAGTTAATTCGAATAGTACATCTGTTACATTCTTTTGGCTTAAACACCATATTTGTTAAAGCCACAAGCTGGACTACAGAGTAATGACCAACCTGTCATTACTCTGGGCAAGCAACGGTTGCTTTTCCAGAGTAATAGACTAATTATATCTTACATCACCTATGACACACAACATAATTCAAAGATTTTTAAAATTTCAAAGAAATGTCACCACATAGTTGTCACAGAGACATGATTTGGAAAATCTTTCCAATTTAAAATAAATGCATTAAAAAATTTTTGGACAGGGACAATAAAGTCTGTAGGATAAAGCAGACTTTATTGTCTTCATTGGGCCACATCTTCCCATCAATTCTGACCCTATTTCTGTCCCATTAGCATTTTGCAGATGGTCGCATCCCAAAATAAATCAATGATACTGGAAGATCATTGCTGTAAAATACACAGGTAGCTCACACACCACTGAAGAGCGAGACAAAAACTAACTAAAAGCATCTACTGAAATGCAAACCTCAAACCCGCTGTACAATGTCTTAGAAAGTTACACAATTCCTTTAAATAAGTATTCACACCCTTTGAACTTTTAAAAAAATGTCCACAAACTTTAGTAATTTGTATGTGTTAAAGCAACACAGAACACTGCGTATTGTGAAGCAGAAAAAAACAATATTTTCTTAATGTTTGCAAATAAAAAGCTGAAAAGAGCCGCATACATATGCATTCAGCCACCCAGAATTATTAATATTTTATAGAAAACTCCTTTCACTGCCTTTTAGGGCATTTTTCTACCAGCTTAACCTTTCTGCCTTTGTTCTAGAACAAAATAGCTCTAGCTCATTCAGACTGGATGAAACACCCATTTTGAAGTCCGGCTCCAGATTTTCAGACTGGACGGTTCTAAGACATGAAATCATTCCATCGTTGCTCTGGCTGAACCTCTGCCCCACTTTCAAGTCTTTCACAGCCTACAACAGGTTTCCCGCCAGTGGTCAGTGGATGTATTTAACTCCATCCACTGACCTTTTTCCACTAGCCCCTAGCAGCAAAACTCAACTCTACGCAGTTCTGGTGGTTTTCCATCACAGTTGAGAAAGAGCTCTAGTGGGTGGGGTGGACGAGTATTTTGACAGCCTTAGAGTCCAAAATATAGTGCAACACAAACACAACACTGGAGGAGAAGGAAGCCATATTGAACATTCTTGTCAGTCTGTGGCTCTGAGTGAGTTTTCACAAATGTTGGGTCGGATTATGACTGGTTGCAACCAGCCAACCAGTCATTGTTTTCTGTGTTTTCAGGCTTACTCTCAGAGAAGTGGCTCTAAAAAAGGTGCCGGTACCACTGGAAAAAGGCCACATCTTCCCATCAATTCTGACCCGATTTCTGTCCCTGCTGAGGAAAAGCATGATGCTGTCAACACCATGTTGCACCCAGGGAATGTCCTGCTCCATGTCTATTTCTCTCCACATGTAACATTTTGCATAAAAGGCATAAAAGTTTAACTTGGATCTCATCTGATCCAAGTTAAACAAAAATAATAAACAAAACAAGAATATTTATTTCTTGTTTTTCAGTGTCTCTTTAAATGGGATGTTTCTAGGCTTTCTTTCAGCAATCCCTTTCTTCTTGCAACTCTTCCATAAAAGCCAGATTTGTGGGGTGATCAACCAACAGATTCTCCCCATCTGAGCTGTGGATTTCTGCAGTTCCTCAGGAGTTACCATGGGACTCTAAGCTGTTCTCCGTTTGATGCCGTTCTTGCTCAGCCTGATGGATGGATGTACTGCTCTCTGTGAAATGTTCAAAGCTTGGGATATGATTCAAAACTTAACCCTTTAAACATATCCACAACTTTCTCCCTGGCCTGTCAGTTGTATCCTTTGGTCTTCATGTTTGCTCACAAATGTTATCCAAAAAAAAAAAAAAAAACTTACACTGTTTCTCAAGCGGGGACCAAATTTGCAACATTTGTAACATTTTTAGCTTGTACGATTCACAGTGTCAAACGATCCAAACCCTTTGAAAAGCCTGTTCCCTTCTTCACCTGTTGGGGGCGCTGAACCAAGCACCACTGAGACACAAAAACCTTTGAAGAAGCCACTTAACACAACTTCTTTCTTTATGAAACATAAACAAATGGCGTGGCGTCTGATTTTAGCAGTTGTATGATTTCTGTTTTGGCATTGACAGAAGACCAAGAGCCATTTCTCTGTTTGATTGTATTTACCCAGGATGCCCTGCGTTATAGTCTGCTTCCTGCTTTTGGAGTGTAGCTCAATTAAAGCTGACTAAATAGGTCTGGTGCAAATGCACCCTAAATGGGACCGAATACATATGCAACATTTTTCAGATTTTATTTTTTAAGGTTTAATTCTTTAAAAAATATAATTTTCTTTCCAGTTCATTATCAAGGACTACTTTGTGTTGGTCTCCCTAATAAAATCACGGAAAATTCATAAGAATTTGTGGCTGTAATCTGGAAAGATGCATCAAAGTTTAAAGGATAAGAAAAATACTGAATGGTATTGTGTACATTATGCTCCCATCTTATCTACAACATGCATCTTATTCAGGTTTGAGTAAATGTCTGAGGTCCTGCCTTGGTGACATTTTCAGGTTAACGAGGGCTTTAAATGACCATCCTCATTGCATTGTATCCTTACTAATGAACCCTTATTCATGAATATCCTGCTTTCAAAGAATAAATGCATGTAAACATACACAGCAGAGTATCGAACATTTCAGAGAAAACCACGCTGCCTTCAACAGATAAGTGTGAAAATGGTTGTCTATGGACATAATTCAAACTCCCAAATCAATATCAAACCACTGCTGACAATAACCTACAAACTAATTATGCATGATGCTTAGGGCTGAGCAATGTTAAGAAAAGAAGACATTGCAAAATGACTTTTGTTCTCCCTGAGCTTCAGGATCTTAGTCACTGGACCTATATCTGGGTTGGGCACAGATAAGTGGCAAATATTACATAGAAAAAGATTAAATGGTGAAATCTGCCACTCAGTACATGATGCAGCTCTAATTTACAGTAATAACCCAGTTTTAATGCAGTCTATCCGAGCATTACTTACCCTGTTGTATCAAAATAACCTCAAATTAATTAGCCCTAAAACTATAGCCATTCGTTCAGCCCACATCTAAAGGACAGAATATATTGTCAACACCACTAAATAATTTCTCACTGACGCTTGCTTTTATCTGACACTTCACACAGGAGCTAGTGTTAAAGCGGCCTCTGACCCCTGGCCTCTGGCGTCTGTCCTCCATAGAACCATACATTAATCCATACATGAGGCAACAACTGAACTAACCTTTATCTGCATCGTTTTGCTTTAAATAAAGTCCAGCAGAGCAGAGAGAGGTCGAGTTAAATGAGAAAAAGTTTTGATTGTTATCTTACAGAGAACAAGGAATTTAATGTAATAACATATACAACTATATCACACATTTAAGCATGAAGCATCCATGTGCACAGGAGGAGCATCCTGGATGAAGGTGGAGGTGAGCGCACCAAAAAGGCTCTAAAAACCTGAGGTGAAAGCTTTGAATGCGATGGAAATGTTTCACCTTTGAGTCACTGGAGCCACAGCGAAGATGATGCACATACTGACAGACAGACACGCCAAATCTCTGCGTGTAATCTGCGTGTTCAGATGAGAGAGAGGGGGGAGAGGGGGGAAGCAGCGATGCAGATGCCGCTCCGCTCCGTGGAAAGGAGGGTCTGCATACATTACCGTACAACAGTTGCTTACAGCTAGTTTGTCTTTGTGCTCCGATCGCGGTCTGCTCCGCAACATCTGAATCCATTCGCTCGGATGTAGGCCAGCGAATGCATGCAGAGGTCCGCGCACACGCCGTGGGCAGCAGACGAAAACAAAAAGTGGAGGCTGGGAATACCTCTGAGAGAGAGAACGAGAGGGATGAAAAAAGGGAGGAAAAACAGCCACATTATTCTGTTGTGGCCCCCCTACTTCCATCCGGTCAGCCCCCTGTCCTGTTCAGCGGTTCCCAATGTCACAGCTGAAAAAAAAAAAAAAGTGCACATAAAGCCCACATGCACGCTGTGCTGGGGCAGTCGGTATAAATATCAGCACGGAAAAACTCTGGAGAGCTCCGCGTTGCTCCCTATCTCCAGCATAATGGGAGGACCGGGCTCTCAGGTGACCGGTCCATCCGCAGGCAAACATGGACACGAACCGGGCAGGCGGCTCGCTGACAGAACCAGCGAAGTGACGGGAGAGCCCCGCCAGAAGACCCCGCAATCTGTCACATCTGCGCCCGATGAGGTCAGGCAACATCCGAGCAAAGTCAAAACAAGAGACCGAAACGAGACGCGAACTAAACAACAACAACAACAAAGTAACGCCTGACAAACTAATGATTATTTCCACTGGCCAAAACAGCACACAAACTGGACCAACTGGTAGGGAGGTGAGAAAAAGTAGTCCAGTGCAGAGGGGCAGCAGAGGGGTGACAACTTATGACCGGGTCCGGCTCGCTGCGTGTTTATCCCCGGCCGGCCGACCTAATGCTGAAGTGCTCCAGCCTCTTATCGGCCCTTCGCCGGACCGACTCACGGAGCCGCTCCGGCGGTGAAAGGCAGTCAGCCAGCCTCTCCTCTCCGGGCCCCCTTGTTTCTTCTTTCACTCTCTACCTCCACAACTGAACCAATCCGGCGCTAATCAGCGAGCGAGCGGAAAGATGTCTAATGACACAAACAGTTACGTACCCGCTCGTCCAGATGGCAAGTGAAGCGACGTGCAGGCACGACTGTGGTGGAGAGATACGGCCGAGTCCAGCCTTTCGCCCTGGCCGTCCGCGGCTGCTCACTGATCTCGACGGTTTTCGGCTCTAAAAGTCCGGGGTGGGGGGGCGGGAGTAAGGGAGGAGAAGAAGGGGAGGGCAGAGAGGGGGGTCGTCAAGACAGTCCGTTCCGTATCTCCAGCCTCCAGTCTGGTGGGAGAGAGCGGAGGGAGGGCGAGGGGCAGGAGGGTGCGCGGCGACAGCATGGGAGATGTAGTGCTCGGCTCTCCACGCCCAGCGTTGGACGCTGGAGAGGCCGGGAGCGCTCGGAACTGCAGGTACCGGCATGCAACGCGCGCTCCAGCCGCTCAGGGGAATGGGGGATCGCGACCAAAGAGTGTAACGGTGCGCTAAACTGAAAAGGCTTATCGGGGCAACGAAGTAATGAAATGTGTGAGTGTGTGTGTGTGTGTTTCTTTCTTTCTTTTATTTTTTTAAAATAAACAACCCGGGTTGCGATCACCACGGAGCGTCTGACTGAGTCAGCCCACGACAGGTCAATTAGCAGTCAGCTGGTGAAACGGGCTTTAATAAAACCCAGAGTGGCAGAGGTTCGGGTCTGCTGCTGGAGGACGAACAGGAGGCCCTCCAGCTGCAGCCTGACGGACTGGGGCATTTAAAACATGCTTCCTTCAGAGAACCTTCTGTGGCCAGACCATCTAACTTCACCAGTCTCTCTATGAGCGTTAGTGTCACATACATGGCCAACACCAGCACATCTTTAAATAATTTCTACTATATTTACCTTGTCGATGTCAAATTAGTAAAGTGATATAATAAGGACCAGAATTAGCCTTTCCCTTTTACCTCGTTCTTATTAAAATAGTTTTTTTTCTCCTAATAAAAATATGCAACAGGGAACTGCTTAAAAGTATCAAAAACAAAATGCTTAGTTGCAAATTCACAAATTTGCATTGCTCCACAGAGATTCAGCTCAATTAAAATTATATTTTCATTTTACTGAATAGAGCAGCTGACTTTGAGCCAATACAAAGACACTCAAAATAAGGCTGGGTATTATTTTGAATAGGATTTAAGTTTAATTAGAGAGAAAGCACTGCCTCTTACGTTTTAACTCACCCACAGGGGAACCCCCATCCTACCTGCTCCATTTCTAAAAAGTTTATCTTAAATTGACTTCTTGACAACTTGAATTTTGCTGAAACCTCATGTAGTTTACATTATCACTGAAATTAGTCCAAATAGACCCAAAAGATGATCCAAGGCACAACACTGATTGGAAGTAACAAACATCTCAACCTTCAGTCACAAATACAACAAACACTTAAAAAGCTTTCTGAGAACTTTTGACTTTTAACTGGACATTATGTTCATCTCACTTCTTTATAGCTATACAAAGTGTTTCTGACTTAAACAAATCTATTCTTATAATCTTCCCTCCTTCATAAAATCCAGAGATGAGCTTTCTGTGCTTGTGTAAATCTCCATTGTTCTCAAATCAAAATAAACCGATCTGAGACCCTGTGAATCAGAAATAAAGACCGTTTCACATTTATGGCGACAGCAACTGCTAACAACTATTTATAATGACGATGAAGACGGTAATTAAACTGATTTTAAATCAGATATGGGTCAATTACAGATGTCAAGGTGTACAGATACCTTTTCCTTCAAAACCAATGAGCACAGAGTGAGAAATCTCTGCCCCTCCCCCACTAGTTGCTGCAATACTTATTGAATGGCAGACAGAGAGATGCTACAGTTTTTCCCCTTCAGGGAAGTAAAGTCAGCTGTTCGTAAGCATTTTTGGTTACAAAAATGTACAGCTAGTCAATAAATGTTACAGATGTGGTTATCAGAGCTACAATAGTCAAAATGTCAGATTATTTCAGCATCAGGGGAAATAATTGTTGATTTTGCATTTGAAATGCTATATAATTCTGTTAAAATGCTACGTCTATGCAGTGTAATCATGGTATTTTTACTTGAGAATCACATTCTGGCCCAAACATTTTTGAGACAATATGAATTAGAAAAACTAATGAGTGAAACCTATTGAAACAAATATTTCCTGATGATAGAGACAATGCCTCTCTCTCTCTGTGTGTGTGTTGTGCATCTTCAGCTCTGACATTGCAGAGCAGTATGTCAAAATCACATTTCCTGAAACCGTAAGGTTAGTTTAGGTTCTGGACTCAGTTAGGTGGTTTTAACTCCAGTTTGCACAGTCAGATTAATCCTAGTTTAGATTCTCATATTTCTGTGCTCATATCATGATAGGTAAGTCAATGGAAAACGACAAGATTCTCCCCCACCCCCTAAAGATAAACAGCCACAGGTCATTCAGCTCTCTTTCTCCATAATCACATTTTGGCACAGTAGTTAAGCGGTGCAGGGGACTGCGCTGTAATTAGGCCACTTGGTCTTACCTGAATCCAGGCCTGCTGCTTTGCAGGGGGATCCACTCCTTTAGCAACAAATATCTGACTTTTCTAAACTCCAGCCTGGTTCCTGGTGGGGAAATAACCGCCCAAAAACGGCCGGGCTGCAGCCGCCGTGTGGTGGGAGGAATTAGTGTGGCTGCTGCCGCCGTGCAGGACAACGACCCTGTCCACAAACTACTTGGCTGCTCCGCCGCGCAGGAGTCTCCAGCATGCCCTTCGCCATTCGCCCAGCAATGGCTGCGTGTAATCGGACAAATCGCTGACAGGCAGCCAGATGGGAAATCGGCACAACAAATACAAGCGGGCGATCGGTGAGGAGGGAAACGCCGTAGAGAGCCGTAACAGTCACACAAAGTGGGCAGCTGACACATCGCATTGTGTCTGAGCCTGGGGGAGCGTGCTGGGGAGGGGGGCAACCCGGAGACCCGAACCTCCGCGCAGGAGCTCCGGATGAAACCCCCCGGCTGCGACCGGCTGTTTTCTTTCACAGACTCCACACCGGATGTGTGAAGCTGGGAGTTTTTATTATTATTATTATTTTTTCATTTCAAAACTTGTTATCCACGCCAGTATAATAAATCAGGGATGATATTCCGCACAGGCGACGATGGCATCTGCGATGCCACGGATGAATGCACTTTGTTTACGTTCAAAGGCCTGTTTTTATTTTGTTCAAAGTGTGTCGTCCTCAAAGTGGGCTCACATGCTCATCTAAGTGTTAGTCACATCGGAGATTATCGACCTTATTTAGGCCGCCATGCTTTACGGAGAGGAGGATGTCCCGTCTAAGTTGGTGCTTCACCTGGTCAATAATGTCGAGGCTGAGGGGAAGTCAGGACACGCAAACCCACAACAATGCCCTTCCATCTTGGTAGAAGTGATCAATTATTCCACAGTAAGCCACAGGAAGGACAGCAGCCGCTCACAGAAACAGTCCAGAGTGATGTTATCCTCCAGGTTAATGGATGGCCCTGCGTGCTGGGTTGTGTTAAATCTATCTCCGAAATGTTCAAATCGCATCCACAGGGGGCTAAACTGTGTCAGGATCTGGATTTTACCCCACACCCGGCACGCATGGACGGCACTTCCACGGATGTCATCCCCACAACTTGGCTGTCCGTGTACATGTGACACAATCCCGCATTTAACGCCGCGGGATAACAGCGAAACATCACGCCAACTATTGTGGCTCCTTCGAGACGCAAACCGGGAGGGGAAACGCAAATATCCAGGTCAAAGTTTGGCAGAGTTTTACTCGCCCTCGGCAGCGTTGTGCAATGCCCCCTTTAATGCCCCCTGCTCGCCCGTAACGCCTTTGTTATTAGTAATCGCATGGTATTGCGCCGTCTTACCTTGCGCTCCGAGCCGTCGACAGCCTCAAAGCCCGCACACAGCGCAACAAGCGGCCGCCGCCGTCGCCCGGGCTTCGGTGAGGGGCCACGGGTGGGATTTTTGAAGCAGAATGAATACAGTAAGCAATTTTGGCTTGTCCTCGCGATCTTCCCTTATTGCCAGTTTTCGGTCTGCAGCAGCTGGAGATGAAAATCGCGCACCCTGGGTCCTAGCGCCGGGATAAGCCCTACAGGTGAATAACAGGCAGACATGCTGCTCGCTGGGTCTCAGCCGTTCATTTTAGAGCCTTCAGCTGCTTTCTCCCATGTTACCTGACTGAAATGTAACGCAAAAGCAACCGGGATAAATAGAAATGTTATTCTGAATAAGTAATTATTTGATTTGAATCACACAGGCCAAATTTAACTTTTGTGATAATGAGGACTGGAAACGCTGCTTCTGCCATTTTAACTCACAAACAGGTGTGAACGCAGCACCTTAACTTCCCCTTATTGACTCCAGCTCATACACAGAGCGTATTTAAGGAGAAAAGTTCTTGTTTATGAAAGTACTCACATTTTATCTCATTACAACCACAAAACACAACATGTTTGATTGTGATTTTATGACAGACAACACAAAGAAGTACAAAAGTGTGATGGGGAGTCAGAAGTCAGATCATGCATTGTTGTCACGTTTATAACAAACAGAAATCTGGAAAGTGTGGGGTGCTTATATATTCACATAGCCTTGTGAAAGTCAGCTCCTAGCTCCTATTTGGGTCTAGACTTTCGGCCGCTGAGAAAAATGATTGCTTACTCGGATTGGATTATGTGGATTCTGTTGAAGCTTTAATTTTAGTCCATGGCTAACATTTGGCCATGACGTATGTAATGCACCAGTTCGACTGGAAACAGCCATCCTTTGCTGCCTTCAACTGCTTTCTCCCACATTATCTGACTGGTATGTAACACAAAAACAACCAAAATAAAGTGGGATGTTATTCTTAAGCATCCTTTGCTGGTTCCATCTTTCGAGGACAGAGGTGCCAAGCCGAACAAGCCAACTGTTGATGTTAATTCAGTATTTTGGAAGCATAGCCAAAATGGCTTCATTCATTTCCGCCACTGCGTTTCCTAAAATTACAGGCAGACTACAATTCTAAAACAGAGCAGAAAATAAATGTCATCATTCACAACTTTTCTTTCTGTTCACCGATTAGTTGAAAGACTACCAGAGAAATCAAGTTCAATAGGAGAAATACCAAATGGAGCACCAAAGGGACATGATAATTGAGCAGAATTGAACATAGGAAGTTAATGGTCAGACTAATATTGACCCTTTTTAATAATAATAATAATAAAAAAAACTTTAAGTCCAATGGAAGTAAATGCCCCTAAAAGTCATCTATTTAAAATAATCTCAGCGGCACTGTGAAACCTTCAGCGAACAAAGATCATGAAGACCAAGGGACACACAGGTCAGAGATAAAGTTGTAGAGAAATAGAGCTCGTCATAAAATTGCACTGTATGCCAGATATGGTGCCAACAAACTTTAATCTTTGATTTTAGTGTTTTTTCCTGTATATCCCAGATTCATGGATGTAGATTCAATTCAAAACACTCAGAGGAAGGCATGATACTGTTTTAAATGAGTACGTTTTTCCGTTTAATTACAGACTCCATCTTGACTGAAAACATTGCTTCTGACACTTCAACTCTCGCAGGTGAAATTAAGACATAAAAAAACCTCCACATCATTCATAAACCTTTCAGCACCAAACTTTCTACTTGGTACATTGCATCCAGACAGGTACGTTTCTCCTGGCTAACGCTAAAGCCAAACGCTGAGCTGCAGACTGGATTTAGTGAAGTGAGGATGCGGTGCAGCTGCTCAGAAACAGAAACTTAAGCTTTCTATGCTTCATTGTTCAGATACTATGAAGGCCACATAAACACTGGAGCTCTGCAGCTTGTTGGTGACCTCTGCATACTGTGTCACGACCCTGAGGGTTTTTTGTGTTATAATATTTTTTTGTGATTTATTTATGTTCAATAGCTCTCGTCATATTCTGTTCAATTCTCTGTATTCATTAATATGTGGTGTTGCCATATTAGTCCATTCCTTTCTGTTTAGTTTCTCAAAACTTTCTTTTGCTGCTTTTACAGCCTAATTTATTTTCTCAGATTTGAAGATTCATTGATTGTTAGTTCTACTCCCTCTGTGTTAATTAGTCTTCCTACCACAGCTGCGCCCATTTCCCCTGATCATCTCATCTGGTTCTTTTGTCATTTTCCACCCGTCTCAGTATTTTACCTCCTGGTTTTTCAATGCTCTTTGTTGTATTCTTATGTTTCTCCACATCTATCCTATGACCTGTTCTCATTGTGCTTCTGTTGTAAGATTGTCATTTTATTATTAAAATGTTCACAATGATCCTTAAAGGTTCTAGTCTGCATTTTGATCCAGCTTCAACGACAGAAAACATGCCACAAGTTGCTGTCATTTTCGAACATTTTCACTTTGGAATATTTAGTAGTGCAGAAATATCCTGGCAGGACCTTTTGCACAGTTAACATATTATCACATTCTTTTACAAAATGTTTGTAAAAGCAGCTTGTAAGCCCAGGTACTGGAGTTTATACGACTGTGGCCATGGAAGTGATTTGAATATCTGAATAAAAAAATTTGGATGGGTGAACACATTTGCCAATATAGAGCAATTTCTGTGCAAGTCTATTGTTTTTTTTGGGGGTGGGGGGTTTACTGTGAGGTTTTTGGGATAAAATCTTAGCTTTAAGAGTTCCAAGAGTTTACTCATTCTTACGGGATAACGTTCTTCCCTCTAAAGATAAATAGCCAAGGGTTATTTATGGTGGTTCTACGACTCCATAATCACATTTTGGGATAGTAGTTAAAAGTATCCTCACCATGCTGAAATTACAACAAACATCAGCTTATAATTTACTGTTGTTCTCGTATGTAAATTTTACATTTCTAGCTATTTTTGACATCTAACAATAAAGATTTACTGTAAATTAAACACCCGTGTGATCCAAACACGACACAGACTTTTTCACCTGAGGCAGAGCCACTTGTGGTGCATATAAAGTCATGTGAACATGGTTGTCCCTGTAGGTTCCTGGGCATTAAAACGCCACTGAGATACTGGTAGGTGAAACAAGCAGCTGCTAGCTTTTAAATGTCTGGACAATATTCACATTTTCGACATTTTATGTTAAATTCTTATTCCAAATTTGATCAAAATAATATCTTTCCTTAAAATTATATACACAAATATTCAATTATGACAAAAAATTTTAGTTTTTTTTTTTTTTTTTTTTTGGTAAATTTATAAAAAACTAGAATACCAAGAAATCAGATATACATAAGAATTGCCAGCCTTTGCCATGAAGTTCTAAAGTGAGCTGTGTCCACTGGTCAAAGTTGGGATGTTTCTACTGCTTAAATGGAGTCCACCTGTGGTAAATTGAGCCGACTGGACTTGATTTGGAAAGGCGCACACCTGCCTCAACAAAGTCCTACAGTTGACAGTGCAGGTCAGAGGTCAAACACTAAGCATGAACTCAAAGGGATTGTCTGAGCTCTGAGACAGGATTGTCTTGAGGCTCAAATCTGGGGAAACATTTCTGCTGCTTTGAAGGTCCCGGTGAGTTTAGAGGCCTCCATTATCGATAAACAGAAGATGTTTGGTACCAGCAGGACTCTCTGGAAGCTGGCTGGCTGTCTAAACTGAGCAATCAGTGACCTGATGGTCACTCTGTCCGAGCTCCAGAGAGGACAACCTCCAGAAGGACAACTATCGTCTGGCCTGTATGGTAGAGCGGTCAGACGAAAACCAGTCCTTAATAAACATGGCAACCCCTCTGGAGTTTACCAAAAGGCTCCTGAAGAACTCTCAGACCAAGAGAAACTACATTTTCTGATTTGTTGAGACAAAGATTGAACTCTTTGGTGTGAATGCCAGGCATCATATTTGGAGGAAACCAGGTACGCCTCATCACCGTCTCTGCAATGAAGCATGGTGGTGTGAGCATCATACTATGAGGATGGTTACAGCAGCAGGCACTGGCAGACTGACACATATTCAAACCCTGCGCTTAGGGGTCAAATAAAATCTTTTGCTTTCTAGTTTAGTTTATATAAAAAAAAAAAAGTTTATGCTTTTGCTGTGTCTATAATAATAATAATAATAATAATAATAATACGCATCTTCACTTAAAAACTGTAATTTGTGTTTACTTTTGTCATCACTGACTACTATCTAAATTGGTTTGATGTTCTGAAACACTTAAATGTGACAAATAATGGAAATCAGGAAGGGTGCAAACACTTTTTCACTCCACTTCATGTGAGTGTTTTTTCTGTGGAGGGGGATTTCTGCTGCCTGAACACAGTGAGTAAACAGTACATGTGCACTGATATCTGTGGGACATCTCTGTGTATTATACATCCTGTATTCAGCAAGGGAATGAATATATTCTAAATTTTGTTATACAATATTTTTAATAATACACTAGAAGAGACGTGTCAGTGTGAGTTTACTATTAAGAAGGCTGTGGACATGAGCGAGATAGTCTCTGTATTTCCTGTGTGAATAAAATATTGATGTTTAGGGTTCAGTTTTCAAATAGCTGCTGAATTTTGAGAGTTCTGAATAGTCTGCAGTGAGCTAAGGCATCTGGTGGCAAAACTAGTAAATATGAGAATTTTATAACCTGATAATGCTGTCAACAAGCTAATCTGAGATTAAAAAAAATATTTAGCACAGACAACTCCCGCAGCATTAGTTCATTTGTGTCTATAATAAGTCTGTATTGAGACCGGTGTAAATTTAGTTCTCTTCAAATGACACAGAAGGCCAAAAAGAAGAAAATAAAGAGATGCTCTAGAAGTATAAAATGGATTTTTCTACCAGACATCATTGTCCATCTAAACTGACAGGCTGGACAAGGAGAACATTCATCAGAGCAGAAACAAAGAGGCAGTTCAGGTGGGAAAATCTGTTGACAAGACAACCATTAGCTGTAGGCTAAATAAATTCAGTCTTTATGGAAGAATGGGAAGAAGAAAGCCACTGTTGAAAGAAAGTTATGACTTTTAATTTTGCAGCTGTCATGAAATACAACGTGGTCTTGTCATATTCAAACTTTCCAGATTTAATTCAAAACTACTAAAACGTCATCCTGAACACAGCATCTCCAGGGTGAAACATGCTGGTGTTAGCAGCATCATGTGATGCTTTTCCTCCAACAGGAACAGGAGAAGCTGGTTGGAGAGGATGGATGAATCTAAACTCAGAACAATCCAGGAGGGAAACCTGGTAGAGAGAGGTTCACCTTCCAGAAGGACAAAATGCCCTAAAGATGAACCCAGAGCTACAAAGAAGGTCAAAACTGTTATGGTAGAATGACCCAGTCAAAGTCCAGGTCTGAATCCAAGTCAGAACATGAGGCAAAACTTTAAAATCGTCCATCACATAATCAATATGGCTGAGCTTGAGGCATTTTTCAAAAATAAATGGGCACAAAATTCAGTCTAAATGTGTAAAACTGCTGAAGACATTTCTAAAAGTACTTTGGTTGGGTCAAGTGGTGTCCAAAGTATCCACTGTCCTTTCTTGCTCTGCAGAGAGAGGTTTGACTGCCAGACCGGTCCACAGCTCATGCTGTATGTTGACATGAGCTGCCAACATACAGCTCATGTCTGTATGTTGGCAGTTAACAATAACTATTGTTACCAACTCAGTCATTTTCTTGATATATTTAGCAACATTTCAGACAAAAGAAATTGGTATCAGCCAAAATCTGACTGTCAGGTTTCTTTTTTAGATTTTATTGGCTCAAGTGGCCTTTATTTGATAGGGAATTGACAGGAAAGCGGGTAATGAGAGAAGGGGAAAGACATGGGGCCAAGGTCACCAGGCCAGGAATCAAACCTGTGACAGCCACATCGAGGATGTCACAGGGGATTGTGCTGAACCCCTGCACCACCACACCACCCTGATGTCAGGCTTCTTTCAGACTGGTGATCGGCCAGAAAACTGCAATCGCTGCACTCCTATAGTAACTTGAGGTTTCATAAATGTTTTACCAAACATCTCTAAAACTGTGTTGTCCTTTCATGAATGTATTGGTCTCAATAAATATAAATACAATATACTCTATTGAAGCAACGTATAAAAAATGTCGAGAAGACTTTTTCAAGGTAGTGTAAATGTATTTAAAATTTCACAGTCCTGTGTGTGTATTTTAGATTTTAGTCTGTTAAACGGACCAATAGGTTTTTTGGGGGGATTTTTGTAATTCACATTGTGAAACTGCACCCACTGACAGGGGAAAACATCTACAACTACACGTGTTGAAAGGTATTGCAACTTTACTGCAATGATTACAACGCTAGATCAAATGGATAACAAAGTCGGCACACTGCTGACCCTGGATCAGTGGTCCAGATTACAAGCAGCCGCTTAGTGAGGAATGAAGTCATGCAGCCATTTTATCCTCTTCCGCTCACAGACTTGTTGCAGAAGAAGATGCTGAGGACTGTTGGAACTGACCTTTTGCCTAATTCATTTGGCTTTAACTAGCTTTTATTAGCTAGTATTAGTTAGATATTGTTTTTATTAATTATTGTCATTTAGCTTTAGTATTTTAACACTATGGTTAACTTTCTTAGGAGCAGAATTTAAAAAATATTTTATTGTGATTATCACTTGGTTAATGGATCCTCATCAGATACTATTTTCAGAAAATGTATTCAGTTATTGTTGAACAACTGACTAAATTTGGTGTTTTTGCCCAACTTTTGCTGCTATTTTGCAGACTAGTGTAAGTGCTGCAAGGAGGAGAATGGAGCGCTGTAATTTGCCGACAGCTGACATAAACGTCTTGTTTGGTGAGAAATGAAAAAGGAAGTCTTGAACGAAGCAACAGCAATTGTTTTTCCAAGTTATTTTTGCCAGAGTAGTAGGTTTGCATCAATTGGAGTTTTCTGGCCGATCGCTGATTACCAATCTTTAAAAAGCCTGAACAGCAGACTCCATCAGGTTTTGGCGTATGCCAATTCTTTTTTTTGTCTGAAATGTTTCTAAATATAGCAAGAAAGTTGCTGAGTTGTCAATAGTGGGATGACTGTTATTAGCTGCAACAGTCAAACCTCTCTCACAGCAGAGCAGAAAAGGACAGTGGTTTGATGAGGTAGATAAGATCGGCTGATACATATGAGTATCAGCCGATCTCTCAAGTCCCAAAATTAAGGAAATCGACTCGCTGATATATCTATGCATAGCCATGGTTTCTACTTGTTCAAGTCAAGCCAATTTGCCTGTACAAGTAACACACCTAGTTGGGACTCATAGACAGTGGCCTTTCCAAAAGTTGGAAATAGCTAGCTTGGAAACCAACCGAAACCTTCTCCTCTGTGACGTGTTTGTTGATTTGATGAAATTGCTGACTGTGCCTGAATTTACATCAGATTATTTATATCACTATGTCAGACTGGCGCTTCCCCTTACACCGGAACAGACTTAAAAGTGTACAGAAATCTATGGCAGGATAGATGATAGTTATTGCCAATAATTAAAGTCCTCTAATCACTGCAGCGGGAACCTGAAGTCATACTTTATGACTCCCTATGCCAGAAGTCTGAGGATAGCTTCATGAAGATAATCCAGGATCTGGAACTAGCACCTGTTTTTGTTTACAAAGGGATTTAGCTCACAGGAACATACAGGATGGTCCATGCAGAGATGTTATTCTTCTGGAAGAGGTCTTTAATCATATGTATGTATCTGGTGAGACATCTTTTATCTAGTGCCTTGGTGATGTGGTTGTAGATGAGGATCCTCAGTCAAAAGGAAAGCTCACTGTAAAATCTCCACACAGTGAGGCTTGATGCCCAAGTACAACCTTGAGCTCCATTGTTCCATTGAAGGAAAATGCTCCCATGTCACAATAAATCCTTCTACATGCGGAGAACATCTGCAGTTGTCTTCGGCGCTCCTTTCCAAAGCAGAATATGCTCGTTTCTGCCGTGGAAGAAAATTCAACCTCTGCCATATTCAAAGACAGAAAGCCGTGTCGCCTTGGCTATCAGAGGAGGGCATGACAGTGTGAATGCCTGACAGAAAATTACTTTAAAATTCAGATTTTTGTGAAGATTTTAACTATTCAAGGCTGAAGAGCAGCGTGT
Organism: Poeciliopsis paucimaculata; assembly: GCA_903067055.1. Lineage (NCBI taxonomy): Eukaryota > Metazoa > Chordata > Actinopteri > Cyprinodontiformes > Poeciliidae > Poeciliopsis > Poeciliopsis paucimaculata. The sequence continues at coordinate 127,008 of CAEGAD010053222.1, forward strand.
TGGAGTTTATCATTTTTCTTTTCAGTTTCTTCCTGCTGCAGAAAATGTGATCACTTGAAATTTCTTGTCCAGCTTTAACATTTTGGTCAGGACTGTAAAACTAACTAGTTCCAATCTGTCTGTGTGAGGTATCCTTTGTGTCTAGAGTCTTTACTGTTGGACAATTTGGCCACGGCCTGACAACAATGCCGCTCCACTGGAGAAGCCATTAAGTAGCATTCTGGTGCCTGTTTCTGACATGCACCGGGGGTCTGAATCTGCACTAAATTACACTAAAATCAAACCATTCCTTCTGGGTCCTTATGTGATTTTGTCAGCGCGTCAATGAAGGGAACAGTACTACAATCATTTTCTGATGTTTTATGAATGAAATTAAGATATCAAGCAGTTCTCAGAATCAAAAGAATATACCAAAGCGGCAACACAGCAGATCCAATCTCAAAACATTTTAGTTTATAAAGATGCATTCACCTGCTGAAGGGTTTTAGATAATCTAGCACTAAAGCAGCAGCTGATGAAATAATATCTTCAGTAATGAACACGTTTCCTGTCTTCTCATTCCATATTTTGGTCCAAGGGTTTGTAAATTTACTTCTAAACAACAAAAAAAGTGAATTTAAATCTGAACAATGTGACCTAAGCATCATCCAAAAATCTTAAAATTTTAAAAAAGGAGGCATGCATTGCCTCACAAGGCTGGAGGTATTTTGTTGGAACAATGGAAGAATACTCCAAACATGGGCTGGAGGATTTTAGCATTTTCCAAAAGCTTGCTTAACCTGTTCTACATGTTGATTCTGCATTTTGTTTGATAATTGGTTCCTTTAGTTGTCATTTGAAATACCAAAAACAAGGTTCCAATTATATGATGTTTTATTTAACGTTTCAGAGTATCAATAACTTAAGATGTGTTCAATATTTTCTTCTAGTATTTTGCATCGCTGTATTTTTTGACTAATTTGAAAATATTCAGAAAGTTATGAGCACATGATGAATTCTGACTCTCCCCACATATGATTTTATCTAATAATCCTGCTTGCAGTGCCAGAGCCTGGATCAGTGAAAATCTGTCTGGCTCTCAAGAGCTGCCATTGTACGCCGTATGATAAATAGATGAAGCTGTCATTCCCATATTCTTGAACAAAGCCTTTCCGCCCTTCACTGCAGTGAACATGGCTAAAAATGAGAGAATTAGACTCAGAAGTTCGACAGGTAGATTCAAGAAGTGGATGAAAGAAAATAGTTTGATGTTAAATTAGTTTGATAGTTCAGCTACACTAGAATTATCATTTAAGGTTGATCTGCAACAAGAAAACAAAGCCTGATAGAACTTCTTGTAAGATCAGGACTGTTGCCTGATTTTGTCAATCAATGAAAAAAACACAACATTTCCAAAATTACATTCATATGTAAAAGCACAAATAAATCTATTAACTAAGGCTCAGAAATGTCAAGTAAGTACTTTCATACAGTTTAGAGACCTTTTAATAAGATCCTAGTCAAAGTCCTGGAGTCATAAGAGTTTATTGAACATTCAGTCACAAAAAACATGCGCTACTTCTTCTACACATGTGTACTGCCTGTCAGCTGGCTACAAGAGGGATAATACATTACATTTTTGCTTTCAACAAAGACAAATTTGAGTATTTGGAAAAAAATGCAGTCACAAAATACTTGGTGTTTATCCTAAATTAGTACCACATAATAATCCTGTTACCAGAAACAGAGCACTGCACTTAACTCCAAACTATAAATATGCCTTAAAAGAAAGAAAAACATAAATATGACTGAAGATCAATTAAATGCAATGAAAGCAATTAAAACAAACAAGGCCAAATTAAGCCTTATTGACACTGAAAGAATGAAATAAAAATGCATTCGAAGATTATTTTAAGGTTAGGCAGTGAGGAGCACTAGAAATGTTTTCACTTTTTACCAGTTCAGAAATGTGCAGCAGCGTTTTGAACCAGCTGTAAATACGAGAGCAAAAACTGACTCAACATAAAGTTCACTAAAGTCCATTTAAGATGGATCTCTGTCTCAAAGAGATGCATGTAAGTTGGTATCTCACAAATTATACATCCACATCAATTCTTAATAGAAATAATTAATATAAAAATCTGTATTTGCTACACATATCCCTCTATTCTGCCATCTTTATTGTAAGCAGTACTAATGACCTTGCATTAAAGGAGGTGTGGCAAGGTTTGCACAGAGTTAAAGAAGCTTCAGGGACACATTGAGATTGAATAATAAACTCAGTCATGCTGCTTCTCTCTGCAGTTTTAGTTTGTTCTTGTAAAAGTCTCAATAATTAACCAGAGGTGGGCACTAACTAACTAGTTACATTTACTGTTGTACATTTGGAAAAAAGAAATAACTTTTAGTTGTACTTTTACTGCACCTTATAGATGAGATCTATATATTTTAATCCATGACTACCTTACTATATCTAGAAAATGAACCACAGACATTTAAAATGTATGGTAAAGTGATATTTCTAGTATGTAAACTTTTTGTTCTAGAAGTTTGTTCTAATGCTATTTTCTACCTGCTGAGCCTTTTGCAGGTCAAGTGAATGTACAGTAAACAGTGCATATTGTCACTAGAACTATTTTAGACTTTTTTAGCGCATGTACTTCACCTGCTTCAAGTACTTAAAAAGCTTTATGATGTAAAAGTAATTTATTATGCCTTAATTTCTTATTTTGTAGTGATGCCACTTATTTGTAGTATTTTACTCTTTTAAAACGTCGGAATTGCATAACCTTATATCATTTTGTCTATTTGTTTACATATTTTTTTCTAATTAGATGCTATGATCTGTTACTCAGTACTTTAACTTGTGATCAACTGAAAGGTCCCAACAGAGAAACTGGTATTGAAGTCAATATTACCCCCCGATTAAACCACAGGAGGCCACAAATACTGCTCTAGCCTGTAGCCACTAAGATGCAGCTTTCTGCTGCTGCTGCTTCACTCTATTGAGTTTATCTGTGATTGTTCTGTTTGGTGTTAGTTGATGTGATGGCAGTGATTTATGTTTGTGCTTGAATGTTCTGCAGAGCAGGAACCTGCTGAAAAACTGTATTTGTTCTGAGTCAGGCCAGATTACTTTTTAATCTTGTCTTGTTTTATTTTTTATTTTTTTAAATAAAACAAATAAATAAAAATGAGCTCTGCCATTTCTGATAAGGGTGCTTATTTATCCTGTCAGAGTTATGGCAGAAGTTTGTTTGTGGTAACAAAAAAGCATGTGGGCTCTAGCTTACACATGTATATATGCACCCAGGGCCGGATGTAGAAGGATGTGGTTCCCTGGGCTAGAGCCAGTTTGGTGCCCTATCCACTAAGGAAAAAAAAAAGTTATTAATGGAAATTACAGTAAATTAAAACATATTTTTCATGTGACATCACACTTTCAGGAACTTTGTAGCTGCAAGCCATCTTGGTAGGGATCTCTAACTAACTGTCATGGCAGTTGCTATGGAGTTGCTATGACAACAAGAAACAAGCCACAATCTTAGAATAACCCTCGCCTAGTTTCTATCTAATTTATAAACAATATCAGTACATTACAACTATTACTCTATTACTCAATTTTTGCGTACTCTTCTTTCATTTTGTTGGTCTCAAAGCCATGGTTCATCTATGCTTTGCGCTACGCTTGCCTCCCAAGATGGCGGTTAAGTGGCGTGAATCACTTCCGGTTCAGACTTGTGGGACAATAACTCCATGTCGTTCCCAAAGAAATTGACAGTAACTTCATAATTATGCAATACTTCAATATACTGTCTATATTCATAAAAATAACAAAATATTAATAGAACTCAAAAATCGGAGCCCTCTGCTACGCCAGTAAGCCTTTTCTCAAGTCTGGCCCAGCAACTCCACAATACAGATGGTTGAACTTGGAAAAACATAATATAAATCTAAACTCTAAACCTAATTGTTGTTTTTTTCTAGTATTTTAAGAAGATTGTTATATAAGGATTCCACCCAGAGAAAGACCAGCTGATTAACAGCTCCAAATTAACATGACATTCATGTTGATGATGGGTGGATGGACATTTCTTTACTCTTTCTGTCAAACTCGATCACTGTAAATGTTCCTGCTAAATATGCGGTCTTTATCTCCGCGACATGTCCGTATTTTTCACACATCAGTGTGCCACATTCACATGACATCATAAGCTGGCGAGGTGCAGCAGCAACAGCAGCGAGCCATTTCCTTCAGTTTGACCGTCCACGCACTAATCACGCACCAAACCAGCAGCACACGCAAAAACAGCTTTGTTCCGGACTCTAATCTCAACGAGCTGCCCGTGCGAGTCGGCGGAAGACGAGAAAATAAACAGGGACAAATGACGGGGATTCGCTCCACTCCGTGTTTGTAGTTACAAGCTGCAGCCCGCGGGGATCAGAGACGAAAGCTAACCGTCCCAACAGGAATCGACCCTCAACGGGAGCAGCCGAAAGTAAGCAGGCGAGCGAGCTGGGACGGAGACAGCGCAGCGTGGAGGACACCGTGACTTTCTGCGCTGTCATTCCCATACGTTGACACAAACCGCGCTCTGCAATGCACACGGAACTGCGCAGTCGTCTGGTGTCATGTTATATGCCGAGTCCTGGCGCTCGCGAAGCCAGTTGGTTCCATAGTGTAGCGGTTATCACGTCTGCTTTACACGCAGAAGGTCCTGGGTTCGAGCCCCAGTGGAACCAAGCGAACATTTTTTTCACTCTGTCGAAAGAAGAGAAGCGAAAATCTATTATTTCCGGCTATGGGTCAAAATTCAAACGCGTGCAAACCTGATAAAAACTTACAGTTCAAATGTTAAATTGCGAGTGGGCTGTAAATGTTTTTCATGGTTTTCTGGATCTGACTGATTTTCAGAGCAGTTATTGTGGTTATTTTCTGTTTTCAGTGCTTCTGTTTCTAGTCTGTGCCCCTCTTGGTGTCCCTGGTCGCAGCAGATGGCTGCCCTGCCTGAGTCTGGTTCTGCCAGACATTCCTACCTGTTAAAACGGCGTTTATTCTCCCTTGTTGCCAAGGGATCGCTCAGAGGGAATTGCTGAATTTCTTTGCATAAAAATGTCCTGGGGATACTTTCTGCTATATATTAGTGCAATATAAACACAGTTTGCCCTATTTTTTAACTATAATATTATTTTTGGAGGTGAATTTTTTTTTCTACTTGTACACCTGAATTTCCTCACTGGAAGATATTTATATTATATTTTTCTGCCCTATTAACTACGGACATCTGAATTTGTGAGACAATAGAAACACAAACTTCTTGGCTCAATATTAACAGAACCTGCTAGTTTTTGCTTTCTTTATCCATTAATTTAGAAACAATTTCTGGTCTGTTTGAAAGAAAAAGTGAAAAAAGACAAACTAGAGTCTGGAAAAAAGGTTATTTCCATAAACATTTTGAAAGTGATTCAGGTTAACTATATATATTTGTTTGACTTTTCAAGAGAGTAATAAGTGTCAGTCTCCCCAAATGTATTATTTATTGGTGTACAACTTCCTGATAAACAGTCAGTGTCTCCAGAACTAATGTATTTATGTACAAACCCATTATAACTTTAATGTAATTCTTTCTTTATGCATAAGTCCTGAGTCATCAAGCTTTTCTATAGATGTAGGTACACTTCACAGGAATTTTTAAAACTGCCCTTGAGCAAAAGCTTTTCAGTGCTGTTTTTTATACATAAATGTATGTCTCAGGACATACTTTTAAAATTTGCAGGACTTTCCAAAGTTTAAAAATCATTCAAATCTAACCTTAAATGTTCAGAAACATAAATAGCTTTTTGTAAAATCTAAGTATTTCCCTGGTTTCTCACTGGATTTAGGTGGATCAACAGCAAGGGTTGCCACATCTGTTGGCAGGTATCTGTTAACACGATGAGGTGAGGAAAACATCAGCGATGAACATAAAAAAGCACAGTTTGCTGACCATCATTCTGGCCAAAATTTTAAAAAAAACATAGGTGCCACAGAAAAAAAAACAGGAAGTAGCAGCAAAGGTAAAGCCAGCCAAGATTGCAAACAACCAACAACCTCAAAAACCCACAGGCCTCAATTAGCATGTTAAATGTCAAATGAGAGAACAACACAATTAAGATAAAACTGTCAATCTGCCTTAGGTTTGAAAATATTAATCCCTGCAATGTTCTTTGAACAAATGAGACAAAGTAAAGGTACAGAATGCCATACTTAAAGGAAAGCAATTATACCATGTAATCAATATGTCAACTATCAATTCCTCTGTATTCATTAAACTGAAAATATGATGTCATCTGTCTGACCTTTGAAATCTGACACAAACTGGGTCATGAAACAGAACAATAGTCCAAAACACAGTCACAAATTGAAATAAATCAACAAATTGCAATGGCCCAGTCAACGTCCATACTTTGGCATTCCCATCAAAGTCCCAGAATGGGAATGCCTGTAAACCTCATATAATAGAAGCAATGTTGTTTTTTTACAACGTTAAACTACAATGTCCTTCATTGAGATTGTATGTGATGTCATAAAAGTATAAAACATTTTTCACAAACAAAACTTTGAAAAGTGTGGCATGCATTTACTCATTCATCTGTCAAACTCAGTCAGACTGGTTGGAAAGTGTTTGTGAACATTATTATCCTGTTACCAATTTTATTTTGTAGTTGCTTTAATTAAAAAAAAAAAAACTGCATTGTGTCTATGCATTGGTGTGTTTTTAGCTGTGCTCAATACAAATACAACTACAAACCACACTTTTTATATTTTTATTTGTAAAGAAAATCTAAACAAAATATATCCTTGTATGTTTTCTGCCACTTCACAACCATAAAATCCAGTTATAATGTGATGGAATGTTAAAAAAGTTAAAGCGGTATAACAATTTCAACAAGAATAGATAAACATATATGAAATTAATATGTTTTTTCTACAGATTTGATGTACATGTATTTTATCAGCCTCCACAGGTGTTAACTGTTAACTAACTGCTACACCCTCCTGATGTTTTAACGGCTACTGTTTACCAGCTAACCGGCACATAAAAAGTGTTAAACATAAAACAATTACTGACCTAATCTTCTGCTCTGTTGCGGAAAAGCTGCATCTCCATCGTTCATTTCACCTGGTTGACTTTTTAGGAAGGAAAACGTGACTTTGTAACCGTCCATCTCTCTGTTTTTATGCTGGGGGGAAAAAAGAAGGCAGCAACGGTTACCGTAGCAACAGCGCCATCTGTGTTCTAATGGGAAGTGACGACCGGTTCTCTTCCGCGTTGCTCGACGTTAATAACGGAATAAATTAAAACTCTCGGGATTCGGTTAGTCACATTTTTCAAGCGGTCGAGAGAGGTCGCGCTGCTGCTGGTGTTTGAGCGCGGCGCCTCTTCTAACAACCGGATGTTGTTTCCTGCTGATTTCCTCCGGTGCTACGTTCATTGTGGTCCCCAAAATGGCGAACGTTGCTGCAGCTACCGTGGCCGCTGCGGCCGCGGCTGCCGCCGCGAACAGAGACCCAGCCGTGGATAGGTCACTACGATCAGTTTTCGGTGAGTTCAGCTTTAATAGAAGCGGTCAAAGCATGAAACAGTAAAATAAATCAGCTAATAAATGGAGACCTCCTAGCTTACTCATGTGGCCATGTAGTGGAGGAACAAAACGATGCTAATAAGCAAATAGCTTCGTAATCTGAAATGTTATCTTCTTTTTTGTTGTTTTTATTTAATATTCTGTAATGTTTCAGTTGGAAATATTCCGTATGAAGCCACAGAAGAGCAGTTGAAAGACATATTCTCTGAAGTCGGACTTGTCGTCAGCTTCAGGTAAGTAAAGGAGAAACATTACAAGGATACAAGTGCACATTATTTGTTTTTCTGTAATACAAGTGCCTCTAAGTAAAGTAGAATATGTCAGACAAGGAAGCTGATTTCTATAAATCCATGTAATTAAAACGTAAATTTGGAATATTGCGTACAAAAATGTCATATCATGCACAATCCTGGAGAACTTTGTTGACCTAGCAGGAAGTTGGATGCAAGAAACAGCCAGTGAAGTACATGCTATTCAGTATTTACTTTTGGGGGAGATTCAACAGGTGTGGAATCAAACCTGAACATGGGCTACAACTCCTGGGTTCCTTGGATTAAAACTATTCTGAAAAAGAAACATATCACATGTGTCAAACTCAAGGCCCAAGGGCCAAATCTGGCCCATCCCTCTAAACTCCAAATTACTTCAATAAAAACCTCCAGTTTTTCACAAATCCACAAAATTGACAGATTCCCATATTTTTTTCTGATTTTACTAAAAAGTTTTCCAAACACATTTGGTTTAAGTGACTGTTGCCACATCAAGACAGACAGTTATGTCTGTGACCGATACAGCGATGAATAAAAAGTCACATTCAAAGTCATATATTAGTTCAAATATCGTAAAAATTCCTTACAAATATTTCTAGATTAGCACGACAAAATCTGTGATTTTGATTGCAGAAAAAACACAAAAACAATCACAAAATCCTGGATGGACTGGTCAGTATGAAAAGATGTTCAATATTATTTAATTTTAAGAACTGCTTATTGAATGCTAACAATTTAATGGGTTTTTGTCAGTACAATCTGGGACTACTGGCCCTTTAAGAACATTCAGATTTTTTTATATGCCCCAAAATAAAAATGAGTTTGACACCCCTGCTGTATATAATGAGTCTAAATTAAGTTTAGTTTTTTAATTGAATTATTTAAACAAAAAAATCTTCTCAGTGATGCCGTAGTTTATTGATATGTGTCATCCGTTGCTTCTTTTTATGGCGATGTTATTGTGAGTGTATGTTTCTTGTTTTTCTCAGGTTAGTGTATGACAGAGAGACAGGAAAGCCAAAAGGATATGGCTTCTGTGAATACCAGGACCAAGAAACGGCCCTCAGCGCCATGAGGAACCTGAACGGGAGAGAGTTCAGTGGTCGGGCTCTCAGAGTCGACAATGCAGCTAGTGAAAAAAATAAAGAAGAGCTCAAAAGTAAGTTACTTCTTACTTTTGAGCAGTAACTATGAAGTCTATGTAAATTCTGTAAATTCTTTTCTTTAACTAAGACTTCTTAGTTAAAGCAAAGGAGAGGTGGTTATAATTTCTGTCTTTGTATGAAGAAACAGTTTCTCCTTTTTTGCACAGGTCTGGGGACCGGAGCCCCCATCATCGAGTCTCCTTTTGGAGACAGTGTGTCGCCAGAGGAGGCTCCAGAGTCCATCAGCAGAGCTGTGGCCAGTCTTCCACCTGAGCAGATGTTTGAGTTGATGAAACAGATGAAGGTAAGTTGGTTTACTGGATCTGTCCAAACTTTCACAGATAATACATAAAAAACTGAGCTTAAATGTAGCGCGAACTCTGCTGAGGTACGTCTGCAATTGTATGAAAGTTTGACTTGGAACCTGCATCTTTGTTTACCTCCTTTTGTGTATTTTGAAGCTTCCATCCAGTGTTTACTTTTTAACCTAATGTTTTATTTGTCTGATTTGTGAAATGTGATTTCTCCCCCCAGCTGTGTGTACAAAACAGCCCCCAGGAGGCGAGGAACATGCTGCTGCAGAACCCGCAGCTGGCCTACGCTCTGCTGCAGGCGCAGGTCGTGATGCGGATTGTTGACCCGGAGATCGCTTTGGTGAGAATTCGGCGTGTCGATAAGCAATAGATCAATTAATTGCATGATAAATTAAAATGAGCTCAATAATTTCCATTTGCATGATTTGTCGTTTTTCTCTTTTCTCTCTTTCTACCAAAAACTAAAAGTGTTCAGTCTTTGGTGCTTTGGTCTCAACTAGCCCCTTTTTTCTGAAGGCCAAATTTGTTTACATATACTTAATTATTAAATGTATTTATTGTTTCTGTTGTTTTGTTTATTTACTTTGGATATTTCAAATGTCTCCCAGTTCAAGTGTTAAATCAGGATTTAAAGTTTATTGATCTTTGAGAATGTGTCCTGGTTTTATTATGCCATTCCAAGTATAATACCTGAAAATTTTCTCAAAACAACAATATTATCATTTATCGCAAAGAAAGAAAGACAAATAGGTTGTTCTTCATGGCGACATTTGGAATTGGATTTGGGTATTAAGATTTTGATTAAACTGCTTTTTGTTTTTGTACAGAAAATGTTGCATCGTCAAACAGCTGTTCAGCCCCTGGTGTCCAGCAGTCAGGGTGGAGGAGCACCGCCTGTCAATCCTCCTGTTCAGCCCAATGTGCAGGTGTCTCAGCCACAACCTGTGGTAAGATAAACGCCAACCCTCTCTCCAACTGCAGTCCTGACGAGTGACTGAAACACGCCTGAATCTAATAAATGGCTCGTTGCCAGAGCTTTGCAGAGCTAAATGAGGAAATCCAGCCATTTGATTCATGTGTGTTAGAAAAAGGATGCTTCAGCATCTGTGTTTTTGTTGCTATGAATGCTGCACCATGCATTCACAACCATACAGTTACCTAAACAAAGAAGTGATAAGGTTTTTTATAATTGTAACTTTTATTGTTCTCAACAACATACAGCAGTAAAACCCTGACTCCATATCGGCCACCTTATTAATATGAGCTTTGTCTCATTATCAGCCGGTCATGCATGTGAATGGAGCCCCTCAGATGATGCAGCCCGCCAACATGGGCGTTGTCCCCAACATGCCCGTACCGGGCCCCGGACCAGGACCAATCGGGCCTCCAGGTATTCACTTTTCGTTTCTTATTTTACCCACTTGAGGCTTCCCATAGTGAGGATTGCATTGCATTGTGGGATGTTTTGGAGTAAATATGCTAATAAACAAAGGTCATGCATCATTTTTGAAGCACAAACTGCAACTTTCAAGACGTTAAAAGTATTTTCTAAACTTCTCAGATTAGAATGTTAATAATACCCAGAAACATGCTGGTGATGAGATTAAATTCTTCCCACTTTCTGCTACGATAGAAAACACAGAATCTGCTTCCTATATTTACATTTGGCTCCTCCAATCCGACACATCTGATCAGCAAACACACTGAACGTTCTAGTTTGTAGTGACTGGTTCTGGTTCTGGACCGGTTCCGGTTCTGGCCTGGAGTTTATAAAGTTTTCTTTCTTTATATGGAAAGAAAACTCCAAGAGTCACAGAAATAAAACGTCCAATTAAAAGTTGAACTCCACCGCTGATTTAGGCCAAAGTAAACAAATCACCTTAAAAATGTGCTAGGCTTCCTTTTTAAAACCAACAAATCTAAAAATGTAACAGTTTTTTCAATAATCATAAATTCAGAAAGTATACAGGCTTCAACGACAGTATTTAATATTGTCTACATTAAATCGGTTCTTTTCCTGTTTTGGGTCAGTGAGGATTACCAAGATTATTTCTATTTGCTAAATATCAAAATGATACACATTTTATATTGAGATTTTTTTAATCTCTCTTCAGATTTATATGGATTTCTTATGCTTGAGGTTCTTCTTCACCTGGAAGTTCCTCTGTAGATGTTTTGAGATCTTGCCTCAGGACTCCCTGCAGACGAACCTTCAGGTTTCATCCAAAGTTAAATCTGAGTTGTGAAGGCCCACTTTTCAATATATTTAGATTTACATGTCATACATAGAAAGAGTGTTGTACTGAAGCACATTCACAAGTGTGTCTATTTTTAACTTATCAGAAGCTTAGGAAGTCGTGACATCATCACCATCTGTCTCATTATTCTGCTGTTTATCAAATAAATGTTGTTTGGTTTCTAACTGACCACAAACAGGAAAGGTTAAGTCTGATTTCTGAGGTTTCTCTGAGTTTCTGCGACGTGCGTTTATGAAGAACAGGCGTCACATTTGGAGTTGATTTGAAATGCAGCGTGGATTTGTGCTGAGCTCGGTGGCAGCAGCGCCGGACGCCATGGAAGACGGCAGTCTGTGGTCAGAGGCAGAAATAAATCATCTGGGGATGTTTTGCATTAAATTATGTGTATAAGCAAAGCTGGAGTCATGCTCTTTTAAGTTTCCAAAGCGAAATGGTTGAGATTAACACCCTGTTTTGAAGGTTGGGTTTGTAAAAAAAATTAAAGATAAATAAGTTACAGACTGTAGCCCTCTGAAATGAGCTCCTCCACAGGCGTACATGAATAAACATTTTTAGAAGCGATAAATGATCCTGCAACCTCAGGAAGGTTAAAACTGATTTGATTGAATTCCTTCGATTTGGAAATTTATCTCCACACAGAGGCTTTACTGTGGAGGTGACCGATAACTCCTCTGTACTTGGAGTTCAGCCTGAAACCTAATATTTTTTACCTAGAAGACTCAGGGAAGGATTTTTTTTATTTTAAAGAGCCAGGGAGTGTTTTGTTTGTGGAAAACCGATGGCGGTAACAAACTTCCTGACTTATGAATCTGTAAACATTTCAAATGGGAAGTTGTTCGATTTCATTCTACAACCTTTTTTCTGACAGGACATATTTCTGAATTAGTCTGAAATGATTGGATTAATAATGATGAATCGATTTTTGAAGTAATGGTCAACTAATTTAGTAATTGATTATTCATCAACTGGAGTATAAAGCCTCTGAAACTTCCCATTAGCTGAGAGAAAATCAACATTCAGAGCAGGAATTAAACCAAAATGGTACAAAATAAAAACATTTGGATTTAACATAAAAGAAAAACATCTTCATCTGTAAAAATGTTCTACCCAGAATTTTAGCTTCACCTGGCTCAAATTGTGTATGAATAAAAAAAAATCTAGTTTTAGGAAACTTTTTTCCTATTATTGTTTAATTGAAAAATAACAGTGCAACTCTGCACTGCATTGATGTCAAGTCAAGCAGAAAGGACTGAGCTTTTCACATTTTGATGTTGTAGATTGTTTGCGATAAATGATCAAATATTCACTAAAAGAAAGTCGTTATTGCATTTTAGGTTTATTTTCTAATATAAAAAAATAATTTCAGTCATTTATTTGCATCTTTTAATGTTTTTCTAATGTTATCTGAAAATGGTTGTTAAATGAAAAATCTGCAGAATGTGTAATTTTTTTTATCTGATTAATCAATTAACCGTCAGAATAATCAATAGAGAATAATCGTTAGTTGCAGCTCTAGTTTGAATACTTGCACCCGTCATGACTCACTACGACCACTAGGTGCCACCAGAGCCTCTGCTCATGTTCTCAGCTGGATCAGATTCGTTTCCTTGTCATTATGTCGCTAAATGTCAGATATAAAAATTGATTCTTTCTTTTCTGCACATTTGGCACGTTTTCATTTTAAAGCGAAGCCTCCCTGTGTCTTTCTGTGTGCATGCGACGATGTGATTAGCCCCAAACTGCCGCTTCGCTGTCTTGAGTCCTGTGTCTCCTGTTCTTTTCACTTTAATGCTGGCTCAGGAAACCTACAGAATTCCCCCACAGGATCAGCCGGACCTGCCGCTATCGAGCGGCCTCAAGGTATCACTGTCACCCCCCAGACCCCCTGACAGCTCAGTAGACTCCGCAGGACAGACGCTCTCCACATGCAGGGAAATCTGTGGATTTCACCGTTTGATTTCCACTGTTTCTGCTTGCATGTCTGCTTCTTCCTAATGCCCTTCGCTGTCTCACTCTGCACCCTGACAGCGGTTATCAAGCCTGTTCATGAGCTGAGAGTGAGATGATAACTGGTGCAGAAAATGCTGCGTCATGAAGGAGAGGCTGGGTATGAAAAGATACCGGGTCAGAAACTCAAGGGCTTTTGGATCAGTTTCACAATCATCCTCAACTATTTGTCTATAAAAGCAATGTTATGCTTTATAATTAGGCCTGTCATGATAACAAATTTTACTGACCGATAAATTGTCTGAGAAGTTATTGTAATAAATGATAATGTTGTTGTTTTGAGACCATTTTTCAGTGGTGTAATAAATGATCAGAGATCAATAAACTTTGAATTCTAATAAATATTTAATATTGGAACTGGGAGGTGTTTTAAATATCCAAAATAAATAAACAAAACACCAGAAACAACAAATAAAATTAATTATGAAGTCTCTGTTAACTTCAAAAAAAGGCCTAATTGAGACCAAAACTGCAGACTGAAGACATTTGTCATCCAGTTTTTAACAGGAATAGAAGAGAAAAAAATAAATTATGCAAACGGAAATTATTGAGCTCAATCAAATGATCATACAATTAATTGATTTACTGTTCTTGGCCAAAGGCCTACTTACATTTGGGTCTCCAATGTAAAGTTTCTGTTTGGAGAAAAAATGAATCAGAGAAAACCTATCTGTGGCTAAAATATATGGACACACAGCAAAACACAAAGTATTTTTGGTTTAGTTTCTGGTGCAAATAGAATTGATTTGTCCTAATTACTTTAAATGTCCTTATTGTTTTAACATGCATACAGCATAATGAGCTGCTCTCATCAGGTAGAGAAATGTGTGGAAAAGCAGCCGACGTCTAAAGAAAGACGTTCAGGAAGCTCCGATAAATCCTGATGTGGAGTTTTCACTCGCTGTTTCTCTGGGTAATATTTGTGTTTTAGTCTTTTCTGTCTTTTGTTTTTCTTTCTGAACATGGATCTGGAAATGATCCAAAATGCCAACATGCAGCGACTGGCTGCTGCCAGGAAGACGCAGCAAGATACAGATTTATATTACTGTATTTTCCGGACTATAAGTCGCACCGGAGTATAAGTCGCATTTTTTGGGAAAATTTATTTTTATAAAAACCAACACCGAGAACAGACACGTCATCTTGAAAGGCAATAAAAATAGAATAGAGGCAATAGGGCTGAATAACTGTACGGTATGCTAACGCTACATGATAAACAACCAACTGAGAACGTGCCTGGTATGTTAACACAACATATTAAGAGTTATTCAGATAACTATAGCATAAATAACATGCTAACAAGTTTACCAAACCCTCCGTGTCGCTCCAANAACAACTCGGCTAACTCCGGACGTAGCTTCTACCACACACATTATCAACACAGGCCTAGAGCGCCCTCTGGCGGTTTAGTGCGAAAATAACGTGATACGATATAATAATGTGTTAAAATTTTACACAAATTTCACATCCCCGGCCAAACTATGAAAAAAACTGCGACTTTTAGATACGGTATGTAGATTTGTTCTAAAGAAGTATGTTTTATTTTTTAGACAAATGTGATTTAAGGAAGAAATTGAAGAGATTTTCTCGTCATAAAATTCTCTTATTTATGTGTCGGAATCAGAGATTATTATTTTTTTTGGCTCATTTCTTTTTGCCGCATTTTGTAAAGATCTGACCTGCTGATGTCAACTGAGCTGCTCTCTCTCTCTTTTGTCTCTATCTTTGCCTCCATCTTTCTCTCTTTGTCTCTATCTTTTTCGTCTCTCTCTCTGTCTATCTTCAGGCAACCACGTGTTAGAGGGCAGTCAGTGTTACCCAGCTCTGTAGTTAAACATAATTCTATTATTATTTATTAATAAATACCGGGTGATAACCCAGCTGTCTGTACTGCCTTATATTTGTGCTGTTAGCATTGCTAGCTAAACATTAGCCTGTCTGTACAACTGGACTCTTCTAAAGGATAAAAACAGAGCCGCTTCATTGGAAACTGTTCAGCTTCCTGTTATTTGCTGAAACTGTTTTAAGGAGAAGTTTATAGAAGCTTCCTGCTCCTTTTTTAAACTTATTTCTGTTGCTTATAAAGCTGCAGCTTCTCCTTTTACAACTTCCACACTGAAGAGTTTAATCAGTGTGACCTGTTCCAGATTAAGCATGATGTTTAGTTTTATTTTTAAAGTTTCTGCCTCTCTGTTTTGATCAGTGACTCAGTTCGTGAGTAGACTTTTTACCACATTTTTTTTTCTCCTGACAAATTTCTTGGATGGCTATTTTTTATTTTTTACTTGTGTAAAACTATGTTGAAGTGGTGACACTCATACTGGAGTATGTTACGTTTACACTGGAGATTCTTTAGTCTTTTGTTTTCGTCTAAATGCTTCTCTCTTTGAGAACAGCGGCTCCAGACCAAAACAAAGAGCTTTTTCTTGTCCTGCACAGTTAATATTTTCCAGGATCTTACAGACGTGGTGGCGCATTTAAACATTAATCACTCTGAAAAGGGAAAACTACCGGCTGTTGTCGAACAGAAACACTCAGCCTGATTACATTTTATTTATAGTTGCCATTCGTTACATTTAGGTGTATTTGTGTTGGTCAAAGAGTGAAATCGGCCCAGATGTCTCGCTGTGGGATGTTTTGCTTTAGACTGGTTTTTCTGCCCGTCGCTGTGGAGTGAGCTGGTTTAGCTTGACCCAAAACGGCTGTGGTCTGACACACACTCACACCTTTTATAGGTGTGAATGTGTGTTTGCCAGGAAATCCAGTCCACTCAGCGGTGCTACAGAAAACTCAGTATGTGTTTTGATTGATTTTTTTGTTGTTGTTATTGTAGGACCGGGCGGTATCCCACCCAGAGGCCTGTTGGGCGACGGACCCAATGATCCCAGAGGAGGAACTCTGCTGTCTGTCACTGGAGAGGTCATCGACCCCAAGTAAGAAACATCAACAGCTGGTAGCAGGGTTAACGCCACAGTACTACCCACTCCACCTTTCTGGACAACGCCACCTCTCTGCTCCATTTCAACGTAAACTAACCAGAAGTCGTGTTTTTGTTCTGCTGATCTGGCTGGTTGAAAACAAAATGGAGTAGAGACGTGAATCTTTCGGTTTCAGACTTTTTAATCACAACTTTTGGGGTCCGATTCAGAAACAGTTTTCAGATTTTGTTTAAATTATGGCTACGCTCACAATTTTTGTAAGCGTAGCCATACATTTTTTTCTCTTTTTTTTACGTGGTCGTTGAGATTACCAAATAAATGCGACTTCCAAATGTATGTAATCTCCTGTGTGAACCGCAAACGACCTGAAAGTGTCCTGCAGGCGCAGTAGTACTGGCCAAAATCGGCAGGTCGAGCTTCTTAAAGATCAGAGCACCGATCGCTTGTTAAAGTCATAAATCTGTAAAGCGGTGATCAATGCTAAAGATGTAAATGTTTGTGTTTAGCCGGGCCTACATGGCCGCTCCACCGCCTCACCAGGCTCCGCCTGTACATATACCCCAGATGGGAGGCGGGCCTCAGATGGGAGGCGGGCCACAGATGGGAGGCGGGCCACAGATGGGAGGCGGGCCTCAGATGGGAGGCGGGCCGCCCGAAATGAGAGGCCCTCCGATGCCCGAGCCGCGGACCATGATGGTGGACCCGCGAGGGCCGCCGATGATGGAGCCGCGAGGACCGCCGATGGAACCCAGAGGTACGAGTTGGAGAAAAACGTGTTGTTGAAGATTAAATTGATCAGATTTATGTTTGTTACAGAGCTCAGATCAACTCCAGCTGGCAATGAATCAACAAACCGAAATAAAAACAAATCAGTTATAATTTTACAGCTGTAGAACTACATGTTCCTTAAAAAGTCTTGAAATGTCTTAAATTCATTTAAAAAATGAGTTAGCCTTGAACATGTTATTCACAGGTCTTAAATTTTATTGACAGGATTATTTAATGTCATATTTTCTGTGGTTCTCATTTTGTCTCGCGGGACTTTCTTGTTATGCAAAGCTTTGTATCGCATGCAGAAATCGTTGCTGTGTTCTGCGACTTGAGGCGGCTACGGCTACCGCTAACTAGCTGCTAATATACTCTTTTGCTCCTAAGGGTAACGCTAGCATATTTTACTTCCATCATGGCTAAGTGAAAATTTATTGCCAGCTGGCTGAATAATGTTCGTCTTCGTCATTACCAATCGATACGATTTGTGTGTTATTGATTTTCTTTTAACATTTTATTCGCACGGCTCTGAAAATGTCTTAGATTTGAGTTTCGGCATCACATTTTCCTAAAACTTGTTACCTATTTTCCTTCAGGCCGTGACCCGAGGGCGATGGACGCTCGTGGGCCGGTGGCGGGTCAGAGGGTTCCCATGGTGCCCGGGATGCAGGGCCCGGTCCCCCACGCCATGGGTCCAAACGTTCCTCCGCCTGCAAGACCTGTAAGTGGGCGGAGCCTTAAATCTGTCTTCTGTTTGGTTAAAACTTCCAGACTTTCTTCATGTTTTAGCCTCCAACTCTCAGAGGTCCAAAGTGTGGCCGGGGGGCCATTTGCGGCCCCTGGATTGTTTTTGTGTGGCCCTCAACCACAGTTTGAGAGTTTTAGAAATTTGACCCACCAGCACAGACTTGTTTACTGACAAATTAAAATCCTTTCATGACTTGATAAAAGTATTTGCCTTTTAATAACCATACCTGAATTGTAAGTGGGAAGTTTGCTTGAAAGCAAAAATGTGTACACAATTTTTTTAATTATCCAGCTACTGGATTTATCATTGATTAAAAACAGACAAAAACTAATTTTCCAAAGACAAGAAAATAGAATCTTCAAAATATAAATTTATTGGTCATTTTTCTCCTAAGGAAACCTCATTTATGTTTAATCTACAATAATTTGTACGTCTTTTTCCTACAAATTCATATTGTATTTTTAAGTAGTATATTACATACACATGTTTATTTCTAGCACAATAATAAAAGTCACAGTTGTATTATTTTCCTAGTTTTCAAACATTTCTTGCATTTCTGGCTTGACCATTGTGGCCCACGCAACAAAAAGTTTTTGAGAGAGATTTCTAATTGGCTCGACTTTCTAATATCTTTCTGTTTTTGTAAAATCCCATTTGTTAGTTTGTTAGATTCTG
The DNA here is from genome assembly GCA_903067055.1 of Poeciliopsis paucimaculata. Taxonomy (NCBI): domain Eukaryota; kingdom Metazoa; phylum Chordata; class Actinopteri; order Cyprinodontiformes; family Poeciliidae; genus Poeciliopsis; species Poeciliopsis paucimaculata. The sequence continues at coordinate 145,736 of CAEGAD010053222.1, forward strand.
ACTGGATGTTGTTGTTTCCCATCTAAAACTGACTACAACACCCACGACAATCCACAACATTGACAAACAAATTCCTCATGCCGTTCATGCCTCTCCCACAAAGATGCCACCCTGTGGAGTTGCCCATATCACCCAGATCAGAAACCGCCACTTCCCTCTCGCTTGCTACTTTTTTTTTTTAAATAAAACTTTCTCCTGACCTTGTCATCTTGTTGTAGTAGTGTACTGAAGCTCTGTGTTTCTTTTATATATCAGGCGTTCATTTAAAATTTACCGCGTTATGTTGACACATTGACAGCTAACCCAGTGCTAGTCATCGTCAGTGAGCATCTATACCAGCGGTGTCAAACTCTGTTCCATTTTGGGAAAAATCTTAATGTTCATGAAGGACCGGTTTGCCAGAATGTATTGATAAAACCCATCAAACTGTTAACATATTAATAAACAGCAGTGATTGGATTCTGTGACTGTTTTTGTGATTTTTAATTTTTTTTAAAAAATTAAAATCACACATTTTATGAAGCCAAATTAGAAATATTTGTAAGAAATTTTGTATGTGTGCTAATGTATGATGCTAAATGTGACATTTCATTACTAGTCGAATTGATCACCGACTGTAACTTGGCATCAAGTAAGACTGAGGCAGCAGTCAATTAAAACTGTCATAAATTCAGAAAAAATGTGGGGATTTGTTTATTTCATGAGAAGTTTTGAAAAAATGGAGGGACTCGTTGATATAATTTGGAGTCCAAAGGGCCATATATAAAGCTATGGTGGGCCAGATTCGGCCCCTGGGCCTTGAGTTTGACACACGTGATCTATAAGGTGAAGGAAAACGCAAAGAAGTGAGAGAACTGAACGGAGGCTGTTGTTGTCCTGCAGGGTCCGGGTATTTCTGGCGTCCCGCCCTCAGGAGGAGGCTTCAGTCCCGGCCAGAGTCAAGTCTCCACTCAGGATCAGGAGAAGGTGGGTCCATCGACGGCGCCGCCGATGTTTCCTGCCAGCGCTGCTTAACGCCGTCCCGTCTCTTCCAGGCCGCCCTCATCATGCAGGTGCTGCAGCTGACCCCAGAGCAGATCGCCATGCTGCCGCCGGAGCAGCGGCAGAGCATCCTCATCCTCAAGGAGCAAATCCAGAAAACCGCCTCCGGCGCTCCGTGATGCTCCAAGGTGGATGAGTTCCTCCTCGGCTTCCTGTTTTTTTCCTTTAAACCAAACTGTTGTAAAATCTCAAAACTGTTTTGTCAATAAAACTAAAGAAGTCACAAAATGCCTCCTTATTTTTAATCCAAAATATTTAAATATTTAAGACATAGCACTGTCTTTAATTTGCACAATTTTCTGCCTGGTTCCTTGTTTACCTGCCTCTGTTTCTAGTCAGGAAGAAGTGAACGTGAGGAGAAAAACTTTTATTATTGTTCAGTTCCAGGAAACCACTTTCCTCAACCAGTAAGAGGCGATAACAAGGATGATTTGAAACACTTTGTTTCCTGTAACAGATATGTAAACTTTATTTTAACATTTACAACTTTAAAAACAAAAAATGTACAAAGACTTAGCAGTCAGTAGAAAATGTAATTGTTTTTCTTAAAAAGGAAAAGCTGCAGTTTTAAACATTTGCTACATTTGGATTTGGATTTACATAGTTCAGTTGAACATTAAAATCAGCCCATTATTATCCCAAAATAGCACAACCAGCTGCACTTTTTTAAAAATGCACATCAAGTTTAACGAGTTGGCAAACATTTGAGCTTCACACTTCCTGGTAACAATGAAACCTTTACTGGAGTTGACTTCATGATTCATGATGACAAAGCCTGAACTTAAAGCCTAATCATCTCCTTTCTTTTCCAGTGGATTTAAAAGTCAAACCCACCTGGCCGGTTCTGCAGCTGGCTGTGAATCTTTACAGTCACTAGAGATCTGAATTCCCTCCCCAACCAGAACCAGCCCTCAGTCACAGCTGATCAACAAGTCGCTTTGTTCGTGGCTCAGAAGTTCTCCTTGTTGAAGTAAAATTTGGTTTTGCGAGGATCCACGTCCGAGTATTTCCCGCATTTCTTCTCCAAAACTTTCCCCAGTGCCTCGGGTCCACACAGGAACGTTCCCACCACGGACCTGCAGACGACCAAAACAAAACCAAAACTAAACATCAAATCTGCTGCAAATCTGTTCATTTCAGGCTTGAGCCATCAACAAAATTCATCTGCTGAACAAGTTCAGGTCATAAGTTCATAACTCATCATGACATGAGAAAAACCAATCACATTTTATCCTGTAAATTACTTTGGAGTATTATTTTTAATACTCCAAAGTAATTTACTCCTTGTTATTTTTGGTGTTTAAGTCCAATGTTATACTTATTTAAGATCCACTCAGTATGACAACGAATTAAAAAAGGTACATTTCTGCCAAAAAAAATGAAATTTTCCTGATAAAACAAGAAATTTGAACTGCAAAATTTGGCAGGAAAAGCTGATATTGAGATTAATTTCAGAAATTCTCCAGAAAGAGTTTGAAAATCTCTGATTTTCAAAAATTGAGAATTTGCAAGGAAGAAAACTCAAATCTTAAGATTCTCAAAAGTTTTCTAGAAAAATCCATAAGATTTCTGAGTGCCACAAGTCAAAAAAAATTTTGAGAAAAATGTAACATTTTGAGAGTAATCTCTGACATTTTTTATTTAAAAAACTTGAAATGGACCTTTTATGATTACATTTTCTCCAAAAAACAAGAATATTTCTGAGTTTTTCAAGCAGACTTTTTAATTTTGAAACTCAAATCTTATTTTTTGGAGAAAATTTCCAAGATTTAATCTTAAGTTAGTTTGTTTCAAGCTAATTTTTAACCTTTCAAGCGCAGAAATTTTCAGGTTTTTTCTAGAACATTTCTGGGATAAATCTCAGAAATTTTGGCAGAAATTCATCCCTTTTTTCCTCATCTAAAATGGCCCTAATGCGCAGCTCTGCAATAACAGTGTTTGTTTTTCCATAAAGAGGACATGGAATAAAACGTCTGCTTTACGTTGGGTTCTCTCTGCGGACTTGTTCGAACTCCTTGTCCCAGTTGGGTCGGCCATAGTGAGTCTTCTGCTTGAGCCCGGTGACCACATCCATTTCCTGATCCATGTTCACCATGATGTAATTCACCTGATGGGAGTAAAAGGAAAAAGAAAAGAGGTTTACGGCGGCGTTCATGGGGAAATGATGACGGGTAACCTGGACTTTGGACTCGTACATGGCTCTGGTCCCATCCGGTCAGAAACAGCTTGTAGGTGAGGAAATCCCCCATTCCTCTCTCCTCCATCTCCTTCTCCTGCGCCTTCAGGAGGTCAGTGAACCACTCGAAGGCATGGGTTTCCCGGCACAACCAGTAGAAATAGATCTGAGACCAGTAAACACAGCAAGGTATGTCAGAACTATGGCACTGCAGAATTTCAAGCAGAAATATTCGTCCGCCTCGTAGCTCTGATTGGTTGTTTCTGGTTATCACTGGGAGAAGGCAGAGAGCTCGACTTATTCACAGTTTATCTGTTTCTTACCATACTATTACGACATGGTGGCTGCAGCTTTAAATTAAATAATGTCAAACTTTTCTAATTCATTGTTTGCATTACAAAGGTTTTTGTGATTTTTATGCTTTTGGAATCACAATCACTGATTTTGTGGAGCTACTTTAGCGATATTTTTGACCTTAAAACAGACAGTAAATGTGATTTTGCTTTGTTACTCCCCATATCGATTACAGATGATAATACAGGTAGGAAATACTGCCACCTGGAGGTGGGAGTTAGCGTCACGTAAACTTATGTTTTTGACCATTTTTGTGAAAAGTTGTAAATAAAATCACAATTACGCATTAGCATGAAGCAGTGTGAGGATCTTTTGATTTTGTGTGAATTTTTGCAAAAAACTAGACCAATTAATATAATTTGATTGGATTGATACAATAATATGTAAGCACACAGCTTTTATCTCGAAGGGCCACATAGAAGGCTGTGGCGGGCCAGATTTGGCCCCCGGGCCTTGAGTTTATCATCGTGAGGAAACATGAGGAGGTTCACCTTTCTGGTGCGCAGATTGGGGTCATTGTCTTTGAACTTGTACCAGATGGACTTGAGGATGGAGGCGAAGGGAGTGACGCCGATGCCGGCGCCGACCAGCATGCTGACCTCGTAGTCGAAGACGTCCTCGCTGGCCGTCCCAAAAGGGCCGTCCACGCCCATCCTGAAGACGGACAGCAGGACGGTTAAGGACAAACAAATGTCACAACTTACAGTGAGTTTTACTGGGGATCTCAGGAGAAACACCAACACAATATAGAGAAGAAGAAACATTGCATATTCAGCCCTCTTTACTCTAAAGCGTCAAAATGAAAGCAAGAGCAATCATTTGTTCAGACTTTAATCTCAGTAGTTGAACATTAACAGCTTCATGAGAACAGAGAAACACAGCATGCAGGTCAGAAAGTCACGTTAATTCTTGTATTATGACTTTATTACGGTATGACGTTTTTCCAGTAATATGATTATTCTCATAAAATGACATTCTTATTTCGACTTTATTCTTGTACAGTTTTATTAATGTTATAAGACTTTACTGTCAGATTATGGCTTTATTCTCTATATACTGTGACATTTTCATTATTTGGACTTTATTCTCCTAATTAAAAAAGACTTACTGTAATACTCCATCATACCACCATATTTCCTAAAAGCTACAAGTTATTGTATTATTGCAACTTTATTCTCCTAAAGAGAGATAATACGACTTTATTCTCGTATTATAATAACTATCGTATTTTTACAACTTTATTGCCGTCTTATAAAAAGACTTCTTGTAATATTATGATTTATTATTTCAACTTATATCTTCAAAAATTTAGACTTTATTGTTGTATGACTATTCTCGTAATATTACAACTTTATTATTACTTTTGACTTTAGTCACGTAATATTCTATTTTTATCCTCATAGTTAGGTAAAAACTGATTAGTTTATATACTCTTCTATGTCTCATAAAAGCTTTTAAAAATGTAAAAAAAACACAAAAACTAATGTACATATTTATTTCATTTTTTTAATTTTCTATTAGGCAAGATGTTTACTGACACCTTAAGCAGTTAAGAGAGAAAATAATAAATGTTTGGTGGGAAAATAAAATCAAACATGCCTCATATCATTCACTTACAATGTTTCTACAGCTTAAACTACTAACAACCAAAGCAAGATTAAAAATGTACCTCTAAATTCAATCTGTTAGATACTTGATGGAAAACCTGACTACTATTCGTAATGCGAACACCTACTTGGGCCCCTGCTCTCCCTCCGGCAGCTTCTGCATGATGTCGATGAGTTTGTCCGTCCAGTCGCCGGCCGAGCGGATGTGGACGCTGAAGAAGTTCTCCTCGGGGGCAGAGGTCATGGTGAACGGGTGCCACTCCAGCTTCGAGATGGCCGGGCAGTTGAGGAAGATGTACTGGCCCACATCCATTTTGAAACCCTTCTTCACCAGCTGCAGCTCCAGCACTTTGGACGGCCGCATCACAATCTGCGAAAAACAAGAACAAAAAAACTCTTAGTCAGAGCCGGCCCCAGGAATATGGGAGTTGAGCAGCTGCTTAGGGCCTCCACACCAGCAGGGGGCCCCCAAGATCAACACCACCCTTAGCCAGTGTGATAAAATATATTTACATTTAAAATAACTTTGAATAATGCAAACTACATGCTATTACACATAAATTAACTATTTCTGTTTTGTTTTTATAGTTATTTCAAAATAGTACGCTGCAAAAACACAAAAATTTACCAAGAATATTTGTGTAGTTTCTGTGCAAATATCTTACTAGACATGAAATAAGACAAAACAAACTTACAAGCAACTTTTTAGCAACAAATGAGCTTATTTTCAGCCAATAATTCATTAACATTGATTTTAAAAAGTACCAGTTCTATGGCAGATTAATTTCTTATAGCAAAACATTTTCCTCATGTTATTTGTAAAATAATCTGTCAAAAGAGCAAGTACTTTTTAATCAATATTAAAGAATGTAAGTTAGTTTTTATCTTATTTCAAGCGTAGTAAGATATTTTCACTAGAAACTAGACAAAAATACAAAGTAACATTTTGTGTTTTTGCAGTGTAGTTTAATATTTTTCTGCTGTTGACTGTGGTCACTGTTGGAGAAAGATAGTAAATAAACTTGTCGCCTTGTTTACTGTAAATGTAGTGTTTAATGTTCTTTTCACATATCCATACTTAGATACCATTCTGCATTTCAAATTTTAACATTTTTTTTCCCGTTTTTTACTTCTGGAAGGTCAAAATCAACTGCAACAAGAACACTGGTATGTTGTAAGCTAATTACAAATTACGCTAATAAACGTAATAAACGTAGGAAAGATGAAGCATCTGGTGGTGACATGTTGTTATGGGAGGCCCCAAATGAAAATCTGTTTAGGGCCCCAAAAAGGCTTTGGCCGGCCCTGCTCTCACATCAGCCAGCAGCAAGACAACACATAGAAATAATAATAAAACTGATGTTTTACCTTTCTGTACTGGACATTCTGCTTATAGCGAATGAAGCGCAGCAAACGTTCGCATAGATAAATAACCATTGGGCCAATCACGTACCGCCAAGTCTACAGTGAAAAAGGAAGAAATGACGACATTCTTCATACTGGGAGGAGAATCAGACGGAGAAACTGAAGTGAGAAAACACAAACCTGAGCCGGCCCTCCTTCAAACTGAGGGATGGGACACTCAGGAATCTTTCCCCAATCCTCTGTGCGGTTGTGACAAAACAATGGGTTGTGTTTTTCATACGTGTCATCATCCTGCCTCCTGACGATGAACCTGAAGACAAGACAGGCGGGTAAATGACAAGATAAACAACAACGCCGCATGAGAAGAAGAACGTCAAAGCGAACAAATTCTGTCCTACCCAATTCCATGAATGACGAGACCGGCGAAGAAGATGATGAAGAGGTGGTGTGTGTACCAGAAGACCTCGAAGTAATTACGCCTGATGACCTCCATGGAGGATGTGATGATGAGGATGAGCGCCAGCGTGATGATGACGCCGGTGAGGCCGGCGATGGATGTGAAGACGAAGTAGGTGGGGATTTGCTGCGGATCCTGAGGCAGAGCGAGAGAACAAGAGGAAATATCTTTAATCCTGTTTGAGAATATTTGATCAACCTGATGCTTTTTGCTGATTTGAAACAAAAGTACAGTTTATTATGTATGACAGCATATTAGGGTTAAGAAAATAATGGAGAACATTTTTGTCACAAAACTCAGAAATTTTCTATAAAAGAAACAAAGACATTACTAAAAAAAATAGAAAACCTTTGATTTTGGAAAGCTGATAATTTTCTAGAAGAAATTCAAAAATTTTGAGCTTAATCTGAGAAATTAAAAAAAGGAAAAGAAAAAAGCTTCTGATTTTGAACATTTTCCAGAAGAAACTGACATTTTGAGATTAACCTCAGAAATATTTGAAAAAAAAATGAAGAATGGAAATTTCTGGCTTTCAGATTTTTAACTTTTCAAATTCAGAAATTTCCATGCTTTTTTCTAGACACTTTCTGAAATCAATCTCAAAATTTCTGAAATTTTGGAGCAAATTTTCAAACTCAGAAACGTAGATATTTTTCTAGAAAATATGGAGAAAACAAAGATATTCTCCTTTGTGATGGCAGAGTGTGGTCTATTTGCTGTGGCACATAATCAAAAACACATTTACGTTTGTGTTTCTTGTGGGAAAAGTGATTTTTCTTCGATCCTAAACACCACATTGAATGCATCGATACAGATTCAGTTTAATTTATCGGGAAATGTGGCATAATTTTATTTATTTGCATTGGAAACATAAACATGGCGGGCTTCAGTGCAGGACTTACGATATCGTTTTTGCGGATCGGGTTCAGGTAGGTGGTTGTGTGGTGAGTATCGTCTTCTTCGTGTGAATCGTCTGACTCCTCTGTGTGGTCCTCCAGGTTAGACAGAGTGGTGCTCAGGTTGTCGTAAACTCCCTGTCTGCTGTTGTTCAGCCACTCCACGTTCAGCAAGTGGGCGATCATATGAACGGCTGAGAGAGCAAACAGGAGAGAGGTCACCGCTTCGTTTCTGGCTCTGGATCTGCTGTGTGCAGAATCGCCTGCACTCAGGAAGGATACTAACACTGACAGGTTAAACATGAACCAACAAAAACCCAGAGGTATTTAAAGTATTCTGTCCTTTTGATAAGGGCCAACAAATTTCTACAGGATTTTAAGCCATTTTTATCTGTAATGTTGTAAAATTGCCAATAAATTATCCAGAATTTAAGACATCATTATTGGTCCAAGGATTTTACTTTGTCATTAGGGCTGAAACTATCCATGTTTTCTCTGACTTTCTTTTGACTGTTTTTAAAAAATGTACTCACTCTCTTTTGTCTGAAATACGAAAATAGAAACACAACTTTGATTCTTTAACTTGAAAAACAAGCAACTTTTTATAGCATCTTCAATTTCGAAGGATCAAATTTAGGTTCAAAATTTAGTTAACACATAGCTAACCTCTGAACAAAAATTACAATTAGCAGGAAATGTGTTTAAAAAAAGAAACAACCGCAAAGAACCATTGTTTCCACTTCTATTTCCTCTTATGCTTACAACAGAAAATCAGTCAGATATGCATCTTGAAGCATAATTGCTCCAACATAAACACATTAAGGAATTGTATTGTTATAACAGATTTAAAATGTCAAACTAACTGAGGTAAATAAATGTAACAACCCTGTCAGAGCTGTGGGATTGATTTAGAAATGGATGCATGAGTTCACCTGTCATCAAGGCAATCATGTAGGCCACCAGCTTGTGGAAAGTCAAGTTTTTGTCCAGTTGTTTCCTCATTGTTCTGCTGCAGCGCTGAAAGAGTAACAAGCCAGGATTAGAAACCCGTTGGGTTTGTTTTCATTACACTCCGCAAAACCACCCAGTTGCCCAACATCGCCCTAGTAATGCCACTGTTAGGAGTGGTGTTACGGTTTATTGTCCATTTAAACCTCATCAATACTCCGTTTGTTAGTCTGTGGTTACGTGGCTTTATCAAGGCGAGATCAACACTAGCTGCTGAAGACTTTACCAGTTTGTTGACTTTAACCCAGGGGTGTCCAAATGATGATTTAGAAATTTAAAAAAGTATGCAACTTTTATAAAACATGTTTTACGGCAAATATGACACGTGAAATGCAAACGATGAGCTAGCGTCTGTGTGGCCCAGCGCCCCTCAGTTTACGAGGAAAAAAAACCAAAAATAAAAAGATTAAAGAGGAAAAAAGAAAAAAAAAATAGTAGATAAAGTAGTGGCCTACTACTTTATCTACTCTACTTTACCTAATGTGGAGCAGGCGTATCTCACTGACAGTTCTTCGTGAACAAATGAAATGTTGCTAGCTAGTAATATCCGACGTTTGGTCCATTTTCTCTCGTCATTTATCGACTCACCTGCATTTAATGTTTACAGGTAATTAACAATCATCTCGTTCACTAATGTCGCTAATTTGGTAGAATAACAAATTTTATCGCGCTGTGTTACACAGTTATAGTACGATGACTGACGACTTGCTAGCTAAGGCTAAAACAGCCAAATAAAGGCGGGTAACCATGGCAACCGGTGAGCGTTTAACGGCCGCCCGGCTCTTTCTGTAGTTAAGTTGCGCGCGCATGCGCTGTGTTCCCGAACAGTTATATCTGCGCACTGAAGTGTCTTAGCGCATCTCTTTTTGGACTGCTGTTAAACAGTAAAAGCGTGTTTTTTTAATCACCAAAACACTGAATGTGTTTTATTGGACGACTGTACAGTAGTGGCTCCGTACAAATGTGTGCAAACATTTGTCTCTGTTCTGTTAATGTCAATAAAGCACAATTTTGCTGTTGCAGTGTTTCCATTAAATGTAAAATGAAATTAAAATAACACACTAATAAACTTGATCATGTGATAAGTCATTAAAAATCAGGGCAGCAACGGATGTATATTTTTATAATTCAGCCATGGCGATAGGCTTGTCATGATTACACATTTTGCTAGACGATAAATCGTCCCGGAAGTTATTGTGATAAATCATAACATTGTTATTTTGATACAATTTTCAAGTAATAGCTATAATGCAAGAAGACATTCTCAAAGATTAATAAACTTTACATTCTAATTAATATTTAACACTGGAACTGAAAGACATTATAAATATTCAACATAAATAAACAAACAACAATTAGAATGAATTATAAAGTCTCTGTAAACAAAATTGTCCTTAAAAAAGGGCTAAGCAGCAGACTGAAGATTTTTATTATTCAGTTTTTGGTAGAAGTAGAAAAAAATAAAAACAATAAATCATGCAGATGAAAATGATTGAGCTTGTTTTACTTTATCATGTGATTAATTGATTTATTGCTTATTGCAACAGGTCTAATTGTCACCACAGATGTCAGGTTTTAGGTTCAATGAAACAGGTTTCTGACAGTTTTCTGACTGTCAGAAACAGAAAAACTGTCAGTAAATGTGGCCTGTGGTGTGAAATCAGGTGTGTGAACATTGTCCTACCACAAAGGATCCTCTGAGCAGAGACAGCAGGTTCCTGCACACTGGAAGCAGGATCAGCATGCAGTTAAAGTTCAGGACGGCTGCAGGAGCTCTGGCCCAGGCCAAGGCAGACTGCAGGAGGGGAAAATACAATTATTTCTCCATTTAATGTTGATTAATTATGATGAAAACATCAAATCCAGATCCACAGACAGTTTGAGCATTCACTAATTCATTAAAATTGGCTAAATACGGGAAGTGTTTTCAAAGAGAGAGCGAACTAAATGCTGTTTTTGCTACAATGAATTGACTTGTTCATTTCATTGAACAAGCCAATTCAATGAAAGTTAAAAGTTTTTTTTTTAAACTTTTAATAAGTTAAAAAAAAAAAAAAAACTATTTTTTTTTTTTTTTTTTTACATTAATCTAAAAATTATGAGTTTTTTGAGGAAATGTATTTCATCTTGGCCGTAGTACGTACGTTCATTTCCAAAAAGTAAAAAACTAAAATGTTTTAGTCCCGCGAATCCTTCTGACGTGACTAAAAGTTTGTACACCCCTTGTGTACAGCCAGGCTCCTTTTAACCAAATCCCAGGTGTTTTTCCCTGATTCTGCTTCTTTGGATCAGAACTGGCTTCGAGGAGTTTCTGCTCTCTGAAAAGCATCACAGTTTCGGTCGTGTTCACTACTCACCCCCAGCAAGTGACGGGTGTAGTAAAACTCTTCTCCGTGCTCATACTGGAAGTAAAACCAGACAAAGAGGAAGATGTTCAGGCCCATCCAGACGGACTGCAAAAACAAAAAGTGTTCGTTAGGAAACGGATCTCTTTCAGAAAGGATGCAAACTGCACTTGTCAGACAGAATTACGCGCAAAATCAATGCGTAAAACTTCGCTAATAAATCCTCAAATGAAGTTTGGATACGGACTCACTATTATGATGGCTGAAAACCAATTGTTGACAAACCAGTTTCCCATGATGAAGGCTTCTTCTCGGCTCTCTGTGGCTCCTCATCCTCAGCACGCTGGTTTTATAGCTCCCACCTGCAGGGACTCCTCCCTCCATCACTCCCAGATGCACAGAGAGCCGTGTCCTCCTCCTCCTCCGCAGGTGAAATCCCGCTGTTCAGGAAGTTCCGAGGAGGCTTTTAGAGTCACATTCCTGTCTGGCTGCAGCGTCAGGCTGAATTAACCTTTACTGGACTGAGGGAGGAATGAGGAAACAAGCACCGACTCTATCCAGGAAACCTCACTCTGCTGCGGTGACCCAGTGAAGTTTTATTAGCGCAACCTGAGTAACTTTTATTGTTGTACGTCTTAATGTGTTGAAATATCAGAAAGGTTAAGTAATTCAGATAAAACCGTGAAGCTTCTAAAGGAGAAAACTTTCCAGCTATGGAAAGTTTAGTGGAAGGAAAGAGCGTGGTATATAAAAGAGGGGATTGTGATTTCAGGATGCGGTGCGATTTTTACATGCCTTCCAATACCCTCTCTTCCGATATTAAGGCTATACATATACAAAAACAAACTCCTTTTAAAATTTTGAGATTAAACTCAAGAAAATGTCTAGAAAAAAAAAACAACAAAGAAATTTCTGAGCTCCAAAAGTCAAAAATGTGCTATAAAAAAAACTCAGTAATTCTGAGATCTGAAAATTTCCCAAAAATGTTGTTTAGCGGAAATTTAAACCTCATTTATTTGTTATAAACGAACCAGAAACAACTTCTGTTTCCAGATAACTGATTTTATTGCTCTATAAAGCAAAATCCCAGAACAACAAAGTCCAGAATGTATCCAAGCTGCCTGCCGGGAAATGCACATCCTGCTGATAAGCTTTTTGGAGAGGCTGGTTTTATTATGCAGCGGGTTTCCTACCTGCACCAAGCAACTGCGTCAGCAAACTTACCTCCATAACACTAAAGAAATGTTGTAAGAGTCTTAGCCCCATAGTACTGCATAGTAGCATCGTTTGGGTTAGCAACAGAAGTGAGCCAATTGGCAATAAATCTGTACTTGAACTACCGGAATGGTAGTTTAAGCAAAAAGCTAGCAAACAGCTAGCTAGCTAACTAGTTTTTACTCCTTCTGTTTCCACGGCAGCAACCAGAAACAATGGTTACCGGGAAGTAGCTGCTAACATACCCTTGTTAGCTAACTGCTAATATACCTTTGCTAGCTAGCAACACTGATATGAATATTCATGTCTACGGCTAGCAAGGGTATATTAGCAGCTAGTTAGCGGTAGCTTCAACCATCTGGAGTAACAGAAAGCAATGCAGAAGCAACTCAAACGTTTGACTAACAAAATATATTTTTTTTAAATCACAAGAGAAAAAGACTACATAAACAAAATGTGGGTGTTACATCTTTAACGTGGTGTTTTATGTGATGTCTAGTCAGCATTTTGGTCAGTTTTGCAAGTGCTTATAAATGTAGTTGGCTTGGCTAAATAGTCCTGCCACCACAAAATTAAATATATAATTTTAAAAAATTAATTTAAGACATCTAAAGGATATAATTTTAGGCACATGAATTTAAGACTTTTTAACACCCTTGTTAAAGAAACTGGCTTCCTTAACGCCGCAGGAGAGCCACATGTTGCAGTAATGCAGCATTTAATGAAAAAGGAGCCCTGACCAAGTATAAAGTGTATAAACTGTACATATTTTAAATGAGTTACCATTTCTATAGTAAAAATGCTGTTTTATAAAAATTTGTTCACTTTTTTGTACTTTTTCCTTCCAATTGACTTTCTATAACTATGATTAAATAGGTTTTAAAAACACTTCTTTAGCATTTCTGGTATTCGCTTAATGTTTAAATCTATTTTATGTTCCTTGTTTGATGCCGTTTTAATTTATTTATTGTAGCACTTAGAGATTTCTATAAATGTAAAGTGCATTTAAATAAAATTTATTATTAGCAACAATCATTTATGTCTTACTCTCCATGTGGAGATTTTCAGTATCCAACATGACTGTATTACATTTCTGTAATACCCTTTTAGCATGAAAAATTATGCTATTTTTATTACATTAAATGCACCTGGAAGTAAGAAAAAACGTTATTTTTCACTTTATTTAATGTTCAAGTAGTACAGTAGTAGTCAAGGCACTGAATGACAAACTAGACAACTTAAAAAAATAAAAACATGCACAGTATCAAAGCATAAATACAAGATCACATAGCGTCCATCTCTTAATTTTACACAATAATTAGGTTAATTCTGGATAACGTCTTTGCTACTGAGGCCACACACAAATACTCACCATCTTTTTAGTTTCTCAGTAGAACATCGTGTCCAACTTTTTGTGTTTTTTCCCCATTTAAAGGCAGTGAGCTGTGAAGAACAGACAGCAGCTGTGAAAACCAAAGCTTTGTAACATTTTCTGCCATGCTGCGTTCATGTCTGATCAGTGCAGATGCAAGACGTGTGCAAACGGGGGAGCTTTGAAATCCTGAGAGGAGGTAAACTGAAACTGTCCTGGGTCAGTGTTTCGGCCACTTCTCACACACACACACACACACACACCTGGCTCAGCGCTGCGCTTTCATCACCTGCTTTAGAGCATCGCCGCATATCTCCAAGTGCGACATTCTTTGGTGGCATAATCATGATCCAGGAAAGTTCATACACTGCAAAAACACAGAATCTTACCAAATATGTTTGGTTCTGTTTCTACTGCAAATGTCTCATAACACATGGAATAAAATAAAACTAAATTACAATAAACTTCTCAGCAAGATTTAATAGATTATTTCACTGATAACATGATAAAGATGTCTTAGTGAAATAATCTGACAGAGGAACTAGCTTTTTATCATCAATATTAAGGAATTATTTACTCAAAAATCTAATTTTTTGCTGAAAAGTTTCTTGTAAGTTAGTTTTGTCTTATTTTCAGTGATTTAAGATATTTGCACTAGAAGCAAAAATACTTTGTAAGATTTTCTGTTTTCAGTGTAGCCTCTAGTGAAAATATTTTAGTACTTTTAAAATAAGATAAAACTAAATTAGAAGTAACTTTTCAGCAATACTAGCTTGGTTAAGTAAATAAATTATTAATATTGATGAAAAATATTATGAAATATGAAAAATGTAAGTAAAAAAAAACTGGAACCAGTACTTAAAATAAAAAGACAAACTCCTAAATCGTTCTGAAAATTTACAAGCAAGCCAGTTTTGTCTAATTTTTATTGTACTAAGATATTTGCACTAGAAAATAGACCAAAAGCACTTGGTAAGATTTTGTGTTTTTGTAGTGCAAATATTTCAGTCAACTTAAAATAAGACAAAGCTAAATTTCAGCAAGAAATAGGAGCTTGTTTTAAGTCAATAGTTCTTTAAAATTGATGAAAAAATTCTAGTTCCACTGGCAGATTATTTTACTCATAAATGATGAAAAAAAAAATCATAAGTGAAATTAATCTGCTACTGGAACAAGTACTTTTTTCATCAATATTAAGGAATTATTTACTTAAAACAAACTCCAGTATCTTGTTGGGAAGATATTTTTCTGTTAGTTTTGTCTTATTTCAGGTGTACGGAGATATTTTCATTAGAAACTTGACCAAAAACACTTGGCATTATTTTTGTTTTAGCAGTGAACAAACTTGTTTACAAGAAGCGTGGCTGAACTTCAACAATAACCGTCAATAATTCAACATCTAAAAAATGCAACATAATTTTCAATTGGAGTTAATAAACTATCAAATACCTTTAAGAAGTTGATCTTTAACCTTATATGTTAGTAAGTTTTGTCTTATTTCAAGTGTAGTAAGTTATTTTCACAATAAATTGAACAAAAATACATGATTTTTTTTCTGGTGATTTGCCCAAGCGTCTTGTTTTTCCCAGCAAGCCTCCCGTTTTTGGTGCGTTTCCTGTCAGGCTAAAGACTCCCTCTCGCCCAGCGGCCCGGCGCCATCTAGAGGAAGGCAGTTCTGAGGGTCCAGCAGCTCCTCCTTCAGCATGGTGGCGGCGGTGGAGTAGGAAGGCGGCATGCTGCCCCGCCGGCTCGCGGCCTGGCGGCACCGGCAGCAGACGCAGTGCAGGCAGTCGTGGACATTATACCTGAAGAGGCTCCTGCACGGGTGGCAGAACTGGTAGAAGAGCAGCATGAAGAGAACGGCCAGGCTGTAGCCGATCAGCAGCTGCACCACCACCAGCGGCGCACACACATACTCGTAGAAGTCTGACTTGAAGAAGTACCAGAGCGTGATGAGGACAAAGTTCTCCAGGAAGCGGCCGGAGTAGTAGAGCGCCAGGCGGCGCCAGCTCTGCTTCCGGTCGATGAGCTCCTGGTCTGCTAGGTCGAGCTCCACAGCCGACCAGCAGAACACGTTGATGCAGGCGTACAGCAGCGTGAACATGCACAGCACTATAGCTGTGGCCAGCTTGGAGAAGTTTTTCTCCACGCCCTCGGCCAGCGAGCCTTTCCGCGCCCAGAACTCCACCCATGGCAGGAAGAAGAAGAAGAGCAGATTGAGCGCGCCCACCAGGATGACCCAGTGGGTCAGGGCGGTGCTGAACAGGACCAGGGTCGTGACCCGGGTGGTGATCTCTAGGGCCCGCCACAACACCATGCACAGGTAGGCGGCGGGCCGCAGCTGCACCTTGATGGAGTCGTAGGTGATCTGGATGGCGAGGACGCTGCAGACCAGAGCGCCGTAGGTGATGGAGATGAGGGTGATGATCATCAACGCCACTGCAGAGAGGAGAGAGAGCTTAACACAACTGGAGCGGGATAACCTGGGGTATCACACACACATCCACACACGGACACGCATTCACACACAAGCAGACAGACACACACGTTCCTGATGGAAAATTGCAGATAATTTTTTCTATCGGATTATAGCAAATATGAAACTAAATATGGAAACCAGAAGGGATGGATGATCAGACAGAGAGTTGGATGAATGGATGAATGGATGAATGGATTGATGGATGGTTGCAGTAAAGAAAGAAGGACAAATGGAAGAGAGGAAGGACAGGTGCTGGTTAATACAATCTGGAAGCAGAAGCTTTGGAACGCTTTTTCCCAAAGCGTTCCAGTTTTCCAGACCTTTAAACATTCCTGAACCAGGAGATGTTTTCCAGGTGAGGTTTCCAGCCTCACTGCCCCAACAGAAATACTAAGATTAAATGTCTTTTGGTTGAAAGTGACTCATTTTGCCCTGACTTTACACAGGAGCGGCATCCAGCTCCGTCTGAACTGGTTCAGATCTTATCAGAAGCTGGTTGTTCTCAATCAGCCTCATATAAACACAGGTGTGTCCAGTTCCCAGCAGGCCATTAGTCACCAATTACAGGAAACAAACCACCTGACCTGTTCTGACTGTAGGGTTTAATTAGAGTTGAATACTTGGTAGTAGGACTTAAATGTGTTTATTGGTGTGAAGGTTGGCTTGGTTCCAACCCTCCTGTATGCATTCACACTGGTGATAACTGAATCAAATAATTCTCATGCGTTTCATGACTAATGATCGATGTTAACTCCTGTTCTGGTGCCACCTGCAGGCCAAAGTGAGGCCTCTCCCAAAAGGCTGAGCTCGCTCTCAGTTTCAGGCAATAAAGTTTATGTTTACAAACATACACTAATATCAGCATGTTCTTAGAACTCAGTCTTACAGCCACATGTAAATAAAACCAGACATAAACTTATATGGTTTCTGCAAGTGTTCCCAACACAAATGCAACACTTTTTAAGAACTTTTTGTATGACCATGTAGTATGACCACTTTTACCACACATCTGGCTCAAAAGCCACATAAAAAACAGTTTTCTGTCTTAGGATTCTGTAAAATACTGCAACAATTCATTCAAAGGCTTGTTTTTTATGCTGTTGTAAAACTACCTTCTGAATGGCGAAAATTACGGTGTTAATTCTAGTAATTGAAAGCCACTTTGAATGAAAACCAGTCATTTTCGTCATTGACAAAACAGTTTTACAACTGCATAAAAACTGTGTTTTCAATGTATTTTTGCAGTATTTTGGTGTCTTAAGCCATAAACTGGCTAGTAAGTTTGGTAAAAGTGGAGATTTATGGCTCTTATGGAAGTGGAAGTGTTTTACGTAACAGTAAAGTCCCGCAAGAAAAACGAAAACTACGTACAATATGAGATTAAAGTTAAGATTTGTGATTAACGTATTTAATGTCAACTTATTTTTCTTAAATAAACATAAAAATACAAATCAGACTCAAAATCCACATTTAAGACTCAAAATGTAATTTCTGCAAAAACAGAAAGCACTTAGGGAGGACATAAACCAGCATTTCTTACGTCTGTCAGACAGGATGTACTTCTCCTGGATGGTGGCGTACAGCTGCAGCGTCAGCTGAGGCGTGGAGCCCAGGAAGGCCTGGATGACGGCGGTGCGTTTGAAGGCGTTCCGGTGCATGGCCAGCGTCCGCTCCGTCTGCCCGATTTCCAGCTCTATCTCTCTGCCCTTCTGCAGGTTGGTTTTCCTGGAGAGGGTGACGTAAGGCTCCTCGTTTTGGCCTGCCTTGAAGTAGACCACCAGCGCCTCAAAACACCTGAAGAACGAGAAGCATCGGGAGGTCAGAGTGTAGTACCGCTTGAGCACCAGCAGGGGGCAACATCATGTTAAGTTACAGGGACAAACTCAAGATTACGTCATGAAGATCTAAAAACAAAACTCAACTTTGTTAAGGCGTGTGATAAAAATGCTGTTAATTTTTTAAGGAGTTGAATTATTAGAGAATTATAAATAATTGATATTTGATTTTGAAGTTCAGTCTGGCTTTTTGTAAAAAAATTTTATAGCAAAAAAAAATACAAAGAAATCTCACCACGTATATTTGGTCTAGTTTCTAATGCAAATATCATACGACAGTTGAAATAAGACAAAAGAAGTAACCTTTCAGCAATCTACAGGAGCTTGTTTTAAGTAAATAATTTTTGATACTGGTGAAAAAGTACAGAATAAGATATTTTCCCACAATAAAAGCAAAATAAGCCTCAATGAAATGTGTACTTTAAAAAAAAAAATCAATATTAAGGAATTATTTACGTAAAACAAGCTCCTAAACCTTGCTGAAAATTAGTACACTTCTCTTATTTCACACTAGAAACTAGACAAAATTATTTGGTAAAGATTTTTTGTTTTTGTAAACGCCAGCTTGCTCTTTAGCTGTTCCAGTAGATCAGCTCACAGTTCTGCTTTTTATATCAACTATTTTTACCTCAACTTCAGCTAATTTATAGTTTTTCAGCTAGGGGCTATTCTAACAAAAATGAAATGATGCTTCTTCCAAGATTTTATTTGTCTTGTGTGGAAATCAGTTTGTTTTCAGCTGGCAATCTTCTTATTAAGTTACTAAATTTCTGCAAAATTTCTTTTGTTGACTTAAATTTTTTAGCCTTTTTTCTGAAAATGCAATTTCTCTAGTGACTTTAAAAAAAAGTCACTAGAGACTTTTAATACGGAGTTAAAGATCTACTGGATCCGATAGATCTTTTTTTAAAATTCATTACTGTGATATAATTTGTCATTGTTATTAACAATATCTTGTGATGGTATCGGCATTCTACAGCAGGGACACTAATTTAACAACAAATTTCAATAACATACAAAACAAAAGCCAACCTTTAATTCAGCTACACAGCTTTAAGTCACTAGGAATCAAAAATATTAAATAAATAACCTTTAAATTAAATGATTAAACACTATCTAAATCTGAAAAAAAAAAATTCTCACTAAATTTCCTAGCATTTAGCAAATATAAATAATTTTGGTAATTCTGGTTACCCCCCCCAAAAAATAAAAGTTTAGTCTGATTTAACTATAAGCAGAGAGAAAAATGTAAAATATCTGCTTTCAACTGTAAATGTTTTCCAAATTTAGCTTTTAATCAAAAGTTAGATTGCACTTTATTACAAAACTGTCCAGTTTTAAGGATTTTATATAAAAATAAAGCACTTTCCAAACCTTGAAATCAAGGCATTTTCAATTATTTTAAGAACCCTGATGCAAGTAAATATATATTTGTTACAAGAAGGTAGAATATCTGCCAACTAAAGGTTACTCTGTACTCATAAACGGTGGCTACAGATTTTTCCATACAGGAAATTTAGTTACACATTTGTCATTACGAAGAGGCCTTTCATTGTAAATGTTGGCCAAACCAAACCAAACTTTTCCAGTGAACGCTCCAGCAGAGGGCAGCCGGAGGATGAACTGAAAACGTCTGGGTGTGGCTGTCTTAAAGTTTGCACGGTAAATGCTCTCTGTTTGGTCTCTGGGGTGAGTGTCGCTCACAAAAAGAGAGAAAAACAGGTTTTACACAAGTATGTGCTCCTCTGCAAGATAGGAAAAAAGGTTGAAACAAAAGAGATAAAAAAAAAAGTAATAAACCTCATGTTGTGTCAAAAGGAAGTTTTCAGCCTGGAACATTAAAACAACATAAAATAGAAAGAAAAAGTGAGTTGAACTGAAACTACTGGGAGTTGCGTTTTCAGCTCATGACCTCAGGCCCTCTGCAGATCCTCCCTGCAGCACTAAATCTCACATCGCTGTGCAGGAATGCACTGCCAGACACTGTTGCTTCAGCAACGTCACACCAAGAATCTTTACACAGTTTGCAGTCGCTCAGAACCAAAACTAAACCGGCTGCAAGCAGGAATATGGACCAAACTAAACCGGCTGCAATGTTCCCCTTGTTCAGGGGAACATCGACATGCAGCAGAGGACGAATCAAGACGACTATTATTCCCTGTGATTCAACAAAACCTATTTATGGCAGATATTCCTACAGCGAGACAGTAGTGAGGTGTGCTGGAGGAGAGGCAGAGCAAGACATGAGTTCAGAGAAAGAGTGAAAAGAGAGAGAGCAGAAGACAGAAGGAGCAAAAATGAAAAAAATTGCAAAAAGACAGAGTGAGACAGAAAAAAAAAAAGAGTAAAAATGAGAAAAATTACACAATGCAAAAAACAATTGAGTGTCAAGAGAGAAAGGAAAAGAGAGTGAACAAAAGATGCAAAAGAGAGAACAGGTAGTGTAAAAAATGAGTGAAAAAAGCAAAAATAAGAGCAAAAGAAAGTGGATCAAAAAAGAGCGGAAAAAACAAATAAAAGAGAGAAAGTAAAATAAAAGAGCAAAAAAGCACAAAAGAAATAATTTTTTAAATTTTAGCACATTTATATTTCAATTAATACGTTCTAAAAAACTTTCACATAAACAGAGAACCAAGAACATTTTTAAAACACCACAGAGAAAAAAAATCTGTCAGGTTATCATTTAAAAACACCACAGAAACTTTTACTCTATTTTTAACCATCAAAATGAACATTGTGTCAACGCTTTCCTCTGCAACATTGTTTAATTTCTAAATATAGATGGAAAACATTGCTGATCCTATCAAAAAATTAAATTACATTTAGAAGCAGTTTCGTAAAACCTGTAACAAAAATAAAAACCACTTAGGAAATGAACTCCACATTTTTTATAAACATATTCCAACAACAAAAAGAAAAAAACAACGGTGAAACTCGCTTACATTTGAGAAAAGTAATTTCTATTTCCTAACAAAAAGCCATAATTCAGTTGTATAATTTTTAATGTGGGGTATAAAACTGATAATTCACTGCAACATGTTAATCAATCAGGCAACACTGGTTGCTGGTTTCCAATAAACATCCTCCTCCAATATTTATGGATAACTGTAATCTGAAGCTGCAGTCTTGATTATTTTATCTCTTGTTGGTTAATCTATCCAGATTAGCCAATCTGTGTTCGTCTTCCCAGAAATTATAAATTATTATGAAGGAAACAAAAGAAGCAAGATAAAGAAAAATAACTAAAGTCAGAAGGAGTGAAAAAAGAGAACAAGATAAAGACAACAGAAAAGAAAAAGCAACAGAAAGAGAGGCAAAGAAAAAAAAGAACAAAGGAAGAAAGAGAAAAAGAGACAAAAAGAGCAAAACAGAAAGAGTGGCAGAAAAAGAAAATAAGAGCAAAAGACAGAGTGAAAATAAGATAAAGACAGAAAGAAAGAAAAAGAGAAAAGGAAAGAAGGAAGAAAAAACAAACGACAGGAAGAATGAAAAGAATGCAAGAAAAGACGGTACAGAGAAGGAAGGAAAAGAGGGAGAAAGAAATGAATGAAGGGTGACAGGAAGGCAGAAAGAAACGAACGACATCATGTGGAATTACAAATATTTTCCTTCCTTATTTGGTTTTACAGACTTTTCCACTGGACGAAAACCAGAAACCCAGCAGGGCGACCATTTTTACATTCTGAGCAGAAACCTGCAGGACTCGGTGTGGCAGCGAAGGCAACGCAGCAACAGACGAGTGGATTAATCAGAATAAATGTGTTGATTTTTAAAGCGCAGCTGAATCGATTTATAAACAGAAACGTGGGCCGCTGCTCTTCATTTGCAACTTTTCACATGCAGTCTGTTGCCATCTGTGACTGAAACAGACCAGAGAAGAAGAAGCTCAAACACGACAAATGTCCTTCAATGTTAAAGGAAACAGCAGTTTCATTTCAGCAACTCTAAAGTGCAAACACAAAACAATACCAAGTATTCTTAGTCTACGTTTCGTGTAAATATCTCATTTGAAATAAGACAAAAACATGTAACTTTTCAGAAAAATATAGAATATTGTTACAAGTAAAAACTTATTTAAAAAGTACAATAAATAAGTGAAGTAGATTGGAACAAGACAAGTGTTTACAGCAAAATATTAAGGACGAGTTAAGAAAATAAAATAATAAAATTACAATAATAAAGTCACATAATGGGGAAAATCTTTTTTATAATGTGAAAATAGTCATAAAATTTTTACTTTTTTCTCAAAATATAACTTTTTATATAATGGCTATTCTCATTTTATGTTTATTTTATTTTCATACAACTTTATTCTTGAAATATTATTATGACTTTATTCTCCTTATATTATGTCTTTATTCTGATATTATGGTTTTATCCTGGTATTAGTTTTAATATACTCTTGTATGTTTTTTAATTCTGGCAATATGACTTTATTCTTGTGATACTATTTTATTTATGCAATTAATTTAAAAAAAATTTATTATAGTATGGCCTTTATGCTCAGGTTGTAGATTTGAACTTCTAATATGGAAAGAAATTTCTTGTTCCAATGGCAGATTATTTCACTTACAACAAAAAATTTTTCAATGTTAAGGAATTAACTTAAAACAAGGTCCAAATTCTTTCTGGAAAGTTACTTGTAAATTATATTTGTTTTATTTCAAGTGTGCCAAGATATTTTCAGTAGAAACGAGACCAAAAATACTTTTTGTGTTTTTGCAGTCATTCTGTTTCTGTTCTCCTCAGATTTCGCCATCAGGCTCGCTGACACTCAGATGACAAACTGTGCGTGCCGAGACTAGCTCACTGTGTAATTATGTCTCAAGATGTAATTTACTCAAAAAAAAAAAAAAACAAGTCAGGGCAGGATTTACCCACCCACAAGCTCCGATTTCAGATCAACAGCAACAATAAAGCCGTTTTCATTTAAATTCCCTCTTGTCGCCAACTTGGATCCCCAAGGCTTATGTTGCCCAATGTATAGCTGTATCTAGTTACTATCTGTAAACATTATGAGCTGAAACTCCTTGTTTGATATGGTGTGTTTGTCTGCGCAGCCAAAAGCAGTTAGGAGTTGCACCATCCCAGAGTCACACAGGAAGCCTCCCATCGGGGCCCCGACCGCAGCAGAGGTGATTTTAATCGAGCAGAAAGAGCAGATCGCAGCGCACTGTTATCTTAACACGGGTTTCCTGAACTGAAAGTGCTAAAGCTGTGCTCAAACGGAGCAGAGCGGCACAGACGGAAAGCTGCTTTGTGTTGGAGCGGTTTTAAAATCGCTGCCAAGGACAAAGCGCTCATGAAAAGAGGGAAGAGGAGTGCAGGAGAGAGAAGAAGAGTGCACACCCAGCTAATGCACCTGCATTTTTCCAGACTCATATTTTCATTAGACATTCACTTATCAAGAATAAATCCTGCAGAAATAATAAAGTCTCAATTTAAGAGTCATGGACTTTAAAAATTTACCAAAAATAAAGACAAATTGAAAGGCCAGGATATGATTGATTGGTCGGTTGGATGGATGGATGGTTGGATGAATCAATGGGTGGATGATGAGATTGACAGAAGGATGTAAACGGATGGATGGGTGGATCAGTGGTTGGATAAGATGGGATAGAAGACAATTGAATGGATGGATGATAAAATGGATGGATCAATGGGTGGATGGATGAATGACTAACCTTCAGCCTGATTTTATTCTTTTTGTAGCAAGTTTCAATCTGATCAATAATCAGTAATCAGTGTAAATACGAAGAGGTTAATTTGTGCCAATCTGGTGCAGGATGAACAGTTTGAATCCTGATAAATCCTGATCAGCTGATCGCTGCTCATCGCCTGCAGCTCCAGATAATTTAATAATCAATAAACATTCAGCTGCAGCCACAGATGCTAAATGCTGCGTCAGGAGATCCATGCAGCTTTATCTCCAACGTGTTAATGAATGACTGTGAACCTTGGGCAGAACCCTCTTTGGCTCCACTCCAGTGGAAACTGCAAGCCTGCAGCCCACGTTTTCCCTCAAATGGATATCAATCAAAACACAGAGTCGGGAAATATTTCTGCTTGTTTTCACAAAGTCCAAACTCACATTTCTCCCTTTCACAGCTCAGATCACTAACAGAGCAGAGCAAAGCGCTTTAAAAATAAAAAAGCATCTTAAATCTAACATGAAGCGTAAATTTAGCTTGCAGGCTGAACTCTTTGCCTCGTAAAAACGACTACACCCAACAGCACCGTAAACTCACTGCATCGATGTAAAAGAAACTGTTGACAAACCAAAGTTCAGGAAGTGGAGCAAATTTGAATTGAGCAACAGTCTCCACCTTGAGACATCCAGCTGCAGAAACAGGCAGCACCACTTCGACTGTATGACTGTCCTCTGTCATGAAGCAAAACATAAAAAAAATAAACAGTTCTGCATTATTCTAGCCAAACATGCAGAAATATCAGATGCAATTTGATAAAACGAGCAAACAAAAAATGCTAACATGATCTAATCACTTCGATTTTGTTTTTAAAAGATTAGCTTTCAGTCTTGTGTATTCTGATAAAGATAAATAAATCTTGTGAAATTAATAAGAGAATCAGCCAAGAGGTTTGGGATCATTTTGGAGGAGCTCAGTTTGATTTGCTGCGTGTTGACAAAATGCAACGCTAGCATATCCATATGGTTAAGTTCACACAGCAGGTGAATGTGACCCAAATCGTTTTACTTTGCCCATATACAATGAAATGAGTAAAAATAATGAATCATGGCTCTCACAAGCCTCTTTTCGCAGTTTGTTAATAGTAAAGTTAATATCAGTCAATAGACAATTACTGAGTCGTTTTTTGTCTTAAATATCTGAAATACTGACAAACTAAAAGATCAGTGACCTGGACTTTCCTGTTTTATCCACAGTTTTCACTCCACTCCGTTTTTTAATTTTATTTTAAAGCAGGCATAAGGCAAACTGTGACAGCTACTTAGCAGGTCGTTGCTGTGTAACCAAAGAGTGAGCGAGTTGCTAGGCAACCAAAGAGTGAGCGAGTTGCTAGGTAACCAAAGAGCAAGAGACTCAGTTGACTCCAAACTTGTTCAGCAGGTTGTTAACGGTTAAACCAGAATCACTTTCTTTTGCCATTGCCAGTAAAGACGTTTGCAGGGTAAGATATTGTTTTGATGTAATGACACAAAAATTAAGAAATGAAATATAAACATAAAAATGAAAAACAGGTTTGCATGTCCAGAGTAGCAGGTGGATGAAGTGGCTGTGTTGAGCTACAAATAGTTGGTCTGGAAAACACAGTATGCAAGAGGGATGAATAGATATTTTTTTTTTAGATTTTGTGTGAATTTTTTAAGATTAATTTCACAAACAAGCACTGCATTGTGAAGTATTTCAAACATTTTGCTGTTTTGTTGCCATATGTGTCACTGGTTGAGCAGCTAAAGTTATTGGTTTATTGTCCAACAGAAACGGCCGTTTTTAAACCCTTGTGCTTTCGTTTACCAGCTTTGTCTCATTATGACTTCGTGACAAAACCGTTGGCTCTCATTGGTAAATAAACACTAAAATCAATCCATAAATGGCTCCATCCATTATTACTTCTGGAAACAAAATGCAACGTTCTTCTTCTGTGCATTTTGGGTTGCTTTTGGGTTGAAAAATGACACAGACCTCTAATTGTGGTCACATCATTCAGTAGTATCAACAAACATTAAGAAAAAAATTGAGCATCAAGACTTGCTGTGTGAACCTAGCTTAAGACGTGGTGGTGGAAGCATCATGCTGTGGGGATGCTGTCCATCAGTAGGAGACAAACACTTCAGAATGGTGTAGAAGTTCACCTTAGCAGACAGCTGTAGCTGCAATAGAATAGCTTAGATGAGATTATACTCATGTGTTTGAAGGGCCTAGTCAAAACCTGGAGCTAAATCAAATTGAGAATCTGTGGAAAATGTTCATGTTTTCAGATTAACTGAATCTGAAACTATTTGGGATAAGAAATAGTTATTTAGGATAAGAAGGTGCAATAAATTCATTCCACACCTTTCACTTCCAGCTGTACAGTGAAAGGTGGTGGTAGAAAAATATTTACCGTATTGTCTGGACTAAAAGTTGTTCCAGATTATGAGTCACACCATAAAGAGGAAAAACACATAAAACAAGTCATGTTCCTTTATACATTATTACTCATGAGTTTGATCATGTTAATTATATGATCCGGTGACATGTCAAGCAGAAGAAAGTGTGAATATATTCTAGAAAATATGGTACTTTTTTAGATTTTATGTGGAAAAAAGGTAACAATGCAACATTAACTTCACAAGCAAGCACTGCATTATGCAGAATGTCAAACATTTTTAAAGTAAAACAAGTCAGTATTAGTTTGAAGGCACTGCTTTAGCTTCCATACCATCATCCTCTCTTTTCAAAAGGCCACATTGTTTTGTAACCGAGGGAAAGGTGTGGCAGCACAGCAACATGTGTGGGAGGGGCACCTCTGTGTGCTCCACACAGGAGGACTTTTCGGACTTTAATATGCAGGAACGGTTTGACAGAACCCTTGATCTTGGTGACCAAGTCATTCTAATTCATGACTCAGCATGAAAATCATGTGGACCTTACAGTATCATGTCATTAGGCAAAAACAACCTCAGACAAATGACAACCCATGATCCGCTCCAGACTGAAAAATAAAAACAGGAATAAAATGCAGAAGCTGTCAGAAAAAAACGGTGCCCTTTACTACAACTATTTACACAGAAATTCAGAGTGTAAGCAGCTGCTACATTCCTGAAATAAAAGCACCATGTTAGCTGATCGGCAGCAAGCGTAAACCCTGAAAAAGCAGAAGCTGTGGCAGTTTGCGGACCTGAAAGTTTCATGCAAGCGGGCATACAAAGAAAGCAACTAGTTCTTATAGCATTTTTGGTTTGGTACGGTTTAAAAAGGTTACTTCCAAAACATTTGTTTGCCACAATAAAGAGATTCCCCAGGTATTGAATCACTAGTAACAGTTGTGGATGTTCCCAAAAGTGGATGAACCGGAAAGTTCGACCCGAGGTCAGAGCAGCTCATACTCTGCAAAAACAACAAATCTTACCAAGTATTTCTCTGGCTTCTACTGCAAATATTTTACTGCTACTAAACAAAAACAAAACTAATTTACAAGTAACTTTTCAGCAAACTACAGGAGCTTGTTTTACGTAAATAATTCATTAGTATTTATGGAAATATAATATTTCCACTGGCAGATTATGTATAACAAGAGAAGAATGTCTTGTTTGTCTTATTTCGAGTGTACTAACATCTTTGCACTAGAAACTAGACTAAAATACTTGGTAATATTTTCTGCTGTTGAAGACGTTTCTAGTGAAAATATTTTAATACACTTGGAATAAGACAAAAATAAGTTAGCAACATGTAGTTTTTTTTTTAAGTCAGCAATTTCTTAATATTGAATTTAAAAAGTACCAGATCCACTGGTATTTTATTCCACTTGTAACATACATGTTTCTACCTATTAATGGCAACAGCTTGACTTTTAATTTCTTAACCAATATTGATGAATAATTACTTTAAAACAACCTCCAATAGTTAGATTTGTCTTATTTCAAGACTGCTAAGATAATTGCACTAGAAACTAAAAGTGTAAAAAATGCAAAACATCCCACTTGTCACTCCTAGATGCTAAAGTTCAAGGCAGTAAAACAAGGAAAAGGGATGAACAAGGCTGGTTTGATTTGACAAGATTGCAAAGAGGACAAAATGGTATTACAAAACAGGTTTGGATTGCAAAATTTAATCTGAACAAACCATAAAATTTTTAAATGTTTGATCTGGGAGATTTTCAGTCCCTCTACGTCACAAAATCCAAACAAAATACATTGATGTTTGTAACTGTAATGTCACAAAATGTGAAAAATGTAAAGCTATTCATATCATGACATGAAATATGAGGCCATGTGTCAAACAGCTGAGACTTCACTGAAACCAGACCAAACCCAGCAAACATAAAACAGATTGAAGAGAAGAAACGCTTTCCAGTTTTCAGTCAAAACTCAAATCTAAAGCTCCCAGAAACCAAAACTATGAGCATAAAAGTCTCAAAAGACAATGTTTAATATATACATGCTTATATACACTAAAAATGAGTGAATAATGAAATGATTCCAGTGGAAAAATGTTTATTTATGCCATCAGCTAATGATTATTTTAGTAATCGAGGCTTAGAGTATTCTATAAATTGTTCTGATGATTAAACGGATAAAAACATTGACACATTCATCTGATTTTTCATTTAGACACTTAAGCCTTTTTATACAATATTAGAAATCCATCAGATCCAAATAAACAAATAAATGTCCTTTTTAAATAAGGAAAATAATTTTATTGACTGAAATGCAGTATGATTAACCACTTGTGGCTAAGGATCCATTGGTAGCTAAAGAAAATCTTTTATATCAACATGTGAAAAGCTCAGGCTTTACTGCTTGATTTAATATCAACACATTCATTTTGCTGTCCAATTAGGGCAGGCTTCACAATTTTTTACAGAACCAGCCAAAACTTTGCCTCTTGAGGAGTTCTAGGTGAAAAATATTTACAAAGACGGTTTTTCATCTTAAATTCAAAACTTACCTGTTTTTTAACAGTTTTGGCCTAATTACTACTTAGAGTGGGTTGTTCTTTCAGCAAATGGCCTGTTTTAGAGTTTTTATTCTCCACTTAAATAAATCTGTTGACAATTATTAGGCATGTCATAGTAACAAATTTTGCTGGTTGATAAATTGTCCCATAAGTGATTGTGATAAACAATTATAATTGCATTGGTTGTTTTGAGACCAATGCCAAGTAATGTAATAGTAATGGCATAATGCAACTGCACCATCTCAAAGATCAATAAACTTTCATTTCTAATTGATATTTAAGACTGTAACTGGAAAATAGTTTAAATATTTAAAACAAACAAAACAGAAACAACAAACAAAATGGACACTGAAGTCTCTGTAGACAAAATTATTCTTAAAAATGTTGAGACGAATGAAGACTACTGTCATCCAGTTTTTGGTAGAAAGAGAAAGAGACACAATAAACCAATCATGCGATTGGAAATTATTGATCTCATTTTAACTGATCATTAAGTTAATTGATTTATTGTTTACTGAGACAGGCTTAACGATCATTTCAATAATTGATTAATCGTTTCGTCCCTATTTTTATTACTCCAGAGAATGTTGTTCGACATATAGCTAACCCGCCCCAGACAGCTGTCTATATCAGGGATGTCCAAAGTGTGGCTCGGGGGCTTTGAGGCCCTTTGGATAATTTTGTTTGGTCACTCACCTCCACAAGCACGAAACAGATGAAAATAAATGTGTTGTTGTTATTGACCCAGTTTTATTTATCAGCCGATACCGATGTTGGTGGCAATATATTTTTCATCTCTAGTTTATTTAGCATGTTACTGTAGAAATAAAAAAAATAAATGTCTCAAGAAGTGCATTTTACTGTTTTAATTATGTAAAAATATTAGGCCTTTGAATTGTCTCGACGGAACAGATTCGGCCCTAATTCCCAAACGTTTGGACACCCCTGGACAGAAATATGTGGGTCATGCACATGAAGGACAGCTTACTGGGACACAGAGGCGCTATGTAGGTCACTCTTTTAAAAAAGAGGCTGCACAGCCTTTAATTCAGACCATCATGAACGGTTAACCCCATAATTTTCTTAATTCAGGATGCTCGGTGTTGTTGTAGGTTTGTTTTCAGAGCCGCCACAGCCCATCTGGTCTGTTATCTGCTACAGGAACAATGGCTCAGAGGAAGTTATTATGATGATGGATCATTAAAAAACAAACAACTTCAGCAGCATCCTGTCAGGTCTTTAAGATGACCCTGTCGGGCCGTAATGTTCTCTACATTCACTCGTCTCCCATTAACCTCCATGATACGCTAATGGAAAGTGGAAGCTGTCCAGTCAGGACAACAGGACGCTCCTTCAATCTCTCAATTTATTGTAGGAAATGTAGCAATGCTACTAAAATTACTAGCAGCAGTATCAGTGGTCTAAAGATTAAGTAGCATGAGCTACATTTTGCCTCGTTAAACCAATTTTTAAAGGTGATCCATTGTGCTTCCTAGAACAGAGCAGTACAAATGATGTTCTCCACATTTTTTTTCACAAATTTCTTCTTAGATAATAAGATTTTACTCTGGTCAGTTCTGTTTTAGGGCCTCTTGCCACTTTAAATTGAGATAAGCTGCTGCTGGCCACGCCCCAAACTCAATGTTTACACTCACACGAGAAAATGGCTGCAAACAGATACACAATTACACAACCATACATATTTGAGAAGCATAATTAGAGTCTCCTGCACAACCAACAAAAATGCAGGAAGTGGTTTCTTAATTTTAAGTCAACAACAAAACTCTTGTCTTTTCCAGCAGCCATTGTTCAGGACATACCGAGGTAAAACCAGCTGACCAAACATGTTGAAGCTCTGCTTGGGTCAGAGGCTTCGTCAGATTTGTTGTAAGCTTGACTGCTACTGGAGATCACAGTGTCACCATCTACAATGACTCTTAAAGATACGTGAATGGGTTACGACATTAAATTTACCTTTGAGATAAAGTATTTTAAGTGAATTGAATTTAGACCTGAGCTTTGACTAGGCCTTTTAACACATAAATATGCTTTAATATGGCACATTTTTCCACACATTTGCTGTATCCCACATGATTTATGGCAAACTGAAGATATTACTCTCTATGGGTTTTTATTGACATTCTCTTGGAGTGAATGACTAAAATTTGTCTTGTCAGCAAATTCAAGCTGTGGCCTTTTTTATTTTTACTTCACATTTAGGCACTAATTTGTGTTTTTCTGTCACCTACATTGAAAAAAAAAGAAAAAAAGCACATTGAGGTTTGTGCCTTGTGTTGAAAGGCAAATACTTTCACCTGACACTTTACCTGGATCCTGGCAAATGCTTTTAGATTTTCTTTGCAAATATTTTTTTGGAATGTCCAATCATGATGAAAACAAACCGAGGCAAATTGTAAAAGCTGCTTATCTAATCTGGAAACCAGCACAGACTCGGTTTGAGGTTAAACCATCCAGTGGACACATAATTCCTGTTTTCTGTTTATTTGAGTCACAATGTGGTTATTCTGCTCTGTTCAAATCTGTTCACAAATTATTTTGAATCTTTTCCTGGTTGTTTTGAAAGAAACATTATATTTAACATTTTTAATCATTTATGAAACAATTGAGTTAATCATAATTGATTGATTGAAATAAACAACAAATTTAGCAGTTGATTAATTGTTAACTGGAGAATACAGACACAAAAAGGTGATTTGATTATATGTTCATTTGCATACTTAAATATATTTCTACCATTCCATTAAATGGCTTGTGACAATTTTCTTTATCCGATTTACTGATTAGTCGTCAGAATAATCGATTACTAAAATGACTGTTAGTTGCAGCCCTACTCTCTATTATTTTACATACATTTTATTTATTTTTTAAATTTCCTGAGCTATAGGAAGTATTAAATATCACAAAGTGATATAGAGATATCCAGCAGACACATGTTCAATGTTTGCATTATTCTAGAATTATGCCTTTCAGAGTGGCAGCACGTTGGAGTAGATCTATACTTTCAGTGAGATTTTATTCCTGCCTTTCTGGGGGAGATATTACTTTTTGTTGGAAACCGTTCCTTCTTGTTGAACAGATTTTTGTCAGCATTTTTCATACTTTGCTGTTTTGATATTAAATGTAACCACAGAAACAGGCTGGTTTACAACAGGAAGCAGCTGATTAACATCGGAAAAGCTGAAATACTTTGGGAATCAATGTAGTATTTTTGAATTTTTTAATGATAATTTGTTAATTTGCTTCTGTGATTAAACAGAAAGTCCGCAGAATAAACCAATTTTCATCAGATTAATCGATTATTGTCAGAATAAATTAGTAGCAGATAAGTGGGTCTGGGCGACTAATGCAAGTTTGTTATTGTAAAAGTTTAAAACCTAGAACAACCAGTAGATGCATCATGTTCAGTGTTTTGATGAACCGCCCTGTTTCCCACCTGATGACCGGTCCGAGCTGCAGCAGGTGCAGGAACAGAACCAGCGGCCGGTCCCGACCCAGGTCCCTGTGGATGAAGGTCAGGGTCAGCTGGATGAGCACAGTGGGAACCAGCATGAAGGTGATGGTAAAGCTCATCCAGATCACATCGTTGGACTTGTGGTAACTTTTGCAGAGGATGCAGGCGGTGATGAACTCTGCGCAGTAGAGCATGGTGGTCCACACCACGCTGAGTGGGGGGTTCACCCGGCGGCGGGCGGTCTCCACTATGATCCCGTACTCCTCCCGGGAGGAGCACCGCTCCATGTCCGTGATCTCGCTGGCCTGCTCCTCCATGGCCACCTCACACATGTCGGTATCAGTAGGTTTGCAGCAACAAATCAAAGATAAATTGAACTCCCCTGCAAAAACATCACTTTTTGCGGGATATCCTTTTAATGCGCCGTCGCTCCCAACTTTCCACCAAGTCGATCATGGCAGGTGTCTCATTGTGTTCCGCTCCACGGTTCGGCTGACTCACAAACAGTCCGCCCCCAGCAGGAGTTGATTTACCGTCGAAGAAAGCGGGGGAAACGCCTCTTATCCCGGAGCAGAGCTCTCTCCGCACGGGCAGAGTCCAGCAGTTCAAGAAAGTTCCGCCCACGACGCGAACATTGGAGCTAAATCCACAGAAACTTCCACGCCGGTGACAGCGACCCACAGACACACGGAGAGAGCCCCAGCCCACCGGGTTGTGGGTGTTTGTCACACCGCATTGTTGGTGCTCTGCTCTGCTGGGCTGCGTGTTTTTACTGTTAATTCATCTGCTGCGTCAAGTCAACCGTAATGGCGGAAGTACAACCTCCTTTCAAAATAAAACAGAAATCAACCCAGATTTAAATTATCTAACAGTGCATGTAACTAATCTAATAAAAACTAGTGAATTACAACGGAAATAAAATATTTGATCAAATTAACCCGTTCACAACCTGACGTTGGGTCATCATAATTTAAGACCGGCGGAACACATCCGTAGTTTCGAGTTCCGTCCATGGTGTTTGCCCAGTCCTACCGCAAAGTTTCTGTGCATCATTTTATGACGCAAATGTATACATTTTTTTCATGTTTATTTGGCAGGGACAGATACAAAAACATAGGTCAAAAACTCAGCTAATTCGCAACATCAGTTTCTATGAGGACCTATAACAGTTGATTAAAGGTCAACTGTTAAACGTCTGAACACTAATTTCTCTTTCCAAATTATATTTCTCTGATAGGTCGACCATTCTTCCATTGTCTATACCCGTCCAAACGCAAAAGCTTTGCACTTTATTTAAACGGGAAACTCCTCCCTTAGCGATCGGGCCTCACTTTAACCCAAGTTGGTCTCCGGCGAATTGTTAAGGAGCGGACACTTTGTGTTTAAAAGGTTTAGAGCATAATATAAACTTCTACTAAACTTGATCTGAACACTTTAATTGAGCTGTAAATGGGTTGTTTTTTTTTATTACTGGGCCCTTTTTTTTTTCTTTTTTTTTTGGAGTAAATCTATAGTAATTGTAAAGCCTAACGCTGGTGAATGCATGTAGATCCCGTTTCCGGTTTGAAGTGATGGGCTATCCGCTCGTTTTGAGTTTCATTTTAAACAGATGACGTGTTGGTTCTAATGAAATCTTTTCTGAAATCACGCCTGTTCCTGTGAATGTTGGAAAACAGCGGGTTTTGTAAGCTGTGTGAAACGAGGCATGCAGAGAGTAGAGCTACTTGAAACATTCACATTAAACACGATTTTTAATTAGTCTACCACCATCTAGTGGTCAAAATAAATCAGAAAGTGTAAATGACAAGCCAGATTTATGGAAATAAGTTTTTCCAGTTGGAAACGGATTAATTTTTGAACCACTTGACACATTTTAACAATCTATTTGCTAGTGGAGATCAAATCTTTCAAACTGAATTATTTCACCACCATCAAACAAAGCACAAAACAAAAGAAATAAGTGGAAGATCATATTAACCTCCACTCCTTTCTGACTGCCTGGGTCTGTCCTGTTCCAGTGAAAGTAGTGTGAAGGACAGTTAAAGAGAGAGATCAGTTTCCCTTCCATTTTTAGTTCCTTGCAGCAGGGCGGGCTTGGTCTTGTTTTAGAGACCTACAGGCCTGAACAGGTGCAGATTTCAAACTGAGAACGATCCATCAGATGTTACACTCAAACAAAGACATCTAGTCATTAATTTTAAAGAATGAAATGAAAGGATCCTGTTTGCGGAGGTACAAATTCAAATTTAGTTTACAGGTGCCTGATTTGTTCAAACATTTCCAATGCAAATCCTTTCCAACAGCTTAAATAATAATTAAAATGAGCTTTAACTTTGATGAAAGTAGCTTAGAACAGGTTCAATTCAGCTTTAACTGAATAAATAAACATCATACAGTTGAATCAGATCTTTGTGGGGGTTTGCACATTTTAGGAAGACTTGTCATTACATTGCAAAAACTCAAAATTTTACCAAGTATACCTGAAATAAGACAAAACTAGCCAACAAGTAACCTTTAAGCAATATAAAGAAATTTGTTTTAATTAAATAATTCCTTAATATTGAGTATTTTTAAAAATCAATATCAAGGAATTATTAACTTAAAAGAAGCTCCTATACCTTAACAAAAAGTGAATTAAGTTAGTTTTGTTTTATTTCAAGTGTACTAAGATATTTGCACTAGAAATTAGGCCAAAAATACTTAAGTTTTGGTGTTTTTGCAGCATATAGACTAAAGGTACTTGGTAATATTTAGAAATTTTTTGGTCTGGCTTCTAGTGCAAATATCAGTACACTTGAAATAATAAAAAATCTAAATCACAAGTAACTTTTCAGCAGGATAGAGGAGTTTGTTCTACGTAAATAATTCCTTAATATTGATGAAAAACTTCTGGTTCCACTGGCAGATTATTTCACTTATAATATAGAAAAAATGTCTTGTTATAAAATACTATTTCTGCCATGGGAAATAGAACTTTTTCATCAATATTAAGCAATTAGTAACTTAAACAAGCTGCTCCAACTTGTTGAAAAGCTACTTATAAGTTAGTTTTATCTTATTTTAAGTGTGCTAAGATATTTTCACTAGAAACGAGACCAAAAATACTTTGGTTTTGGTGTTTTTGCAGGGCAGTAATAGATGTGTTTGCAGTGTGGTGAGTGTGACTCAAGTTCAGCCTGCAGTCAATGACCCAGTAGACAGGAAGATCATCCTGCAGAACTACAGCAAGCTGCTTGCATATTTCCTGTGTTGCCAATCTTTCAGATTGTTTTGAAATGCTTCACAGGAAATCGAAATAAACGACACCAGAACATTCAGCTTTTATGCCCTTAAAAGATCAATCTCAGTTTAAAACCGTGAAACAAACTTCAGTATCTTATTTATGAGATTTATAAATGTGCTGCTATTCTTTACTGCACACTCTGCTTCTTTGAACAGATGGTCCAGAATGGCGAGTCCTCTCTTACCCAGTAGCTTTTTAAGAACGTAGTTGTTATAGGTTTAATTTTGTGTCTGGTGATTCGTCCTAAAGCTTTACATTTATTAGGCTTTATGAAAATGATGCTGCCACTCTTGTACTTTAGAGTTGGGATGATCTTAAAGCTATGATGCTAATTGTGGCCAAACACTTCAATTTTACTTTTACCAGTTTCAAATGAATAAAAGCTGCTGTGGCCATTTATGTTGAATTTTTTTGTAAATCACAAGTGCGATCTTTATTTCTTTTAGGTAGTTAAATCAAAACCTGTAATAAATTTTTGTATTTGGAATTTTTGGGATTACTTTGGTAGCTTTTATACACTCCCATTAAGAGATTAATAAACCACCAGGACATGTTGTAGAGATGGTTTTTGTTTGTTAAATGTGCGAAGTGATGGAGGGAGATTTTTTTAAATTATTTTTTGACCACACTGCAAAAAACGCAAAATCTTACCAAGTATTTTTTTGGTCTATTTTTAGTGCAAATATCTTAGTACTCTTAAAATAAGACAAAACTAAATTACAACTTTTCAGCTAGATATATGAGCTTGTTGTAAGTAAAAAATAACTTCTTAAAAATGATGAAAAAGAAATAGTTCCACGGGTAGATCATTTAATTTATAACGAGACATTTTCCCCATGTTTTAAGTGAAATAATCTGCCAGTGGAACTTGTATTTTTTCATCAATATTAAGGAAGTAATCACAAGCTCCTGTATCTTGCTGAAAAGTTACTTGTAATTTAGTTTTGTCTTATTTCTAATATACTAAGATATTTGCACTAAAAACTACACAGCCTGATTTTGATTTTTTTTTTTACTTATATGAATTATTGTCATTTTGGTCCTTAAAATACCAAAATTTCCACTTGGCTTTATATTTTGGTCCATCTGATGATGTAATTTTTAAATATTAAATGATTGATAAATTGATCAGTTACTCAGTACTTGAGTAGACTTTTTACCAAATTCTTTTTTACTCTTACTTGTGTACAATATGTGGCTATTCTGCCCACCTCTAGCATTTTAAAGCCGTAAGTCTGAAGATGTTCCAGACTTCCTGTATCACCACAGATACACTGTAAAACATTTGAGCCGCATTTAGTTGAGTCTACAATCTTCAACTCTTTAAGTCAAATAAATTTAGTGAATTTTGGATTATGAACCTAAATGTATGAGTCTCTGAAAGATAAACTTAGTCAGTTGTGTTACTTTTTGTAATTTTGTCAAATCTCCAAGAGTGGAGTAGACAAGAGTATTTAGGTTAGTACTTAAAAAAAAAACTGAAAGACGAAAAGACAGTAGTGGGAACTATTTCCCAGAAAGCTTAACGACATGTTTCGGTATCTTGAGATGGAAGTGCGTCACATTGATCTGACTCTTGTGTTTTATTAAGAAAATGTTTATTTTAAAGTCCTGATTACACTAAATGTTCTTAGACAGAATTTATTATGACGTTTAATAAAATTAATTTGAAATTGTTCATGCAATTTGAAACAAGAATTTAAATGATTTTAAAATACTTATTTTAACTTGATAATGTGAAAATCATATAGAAATGTGGCTCTTTAACTTGCAGATGCCAGTTGTTTTTTTTTTGCATATTGTGAAATAATTATTTGGTTTCAATTGCAGTAATAAGTTAAAACTCGCAATTCAATATTAATGAACTTAAAAAACAATGTTTAGACAACTTGTCTGGTTGTTAAATCAACTTCATAAACTTTTTTAAAAAAAATTTCTTGTTGACTTAAATTGCATTTTCTAGGCAGCATGTAGACTTCCATTTTCAAGTTAAGCCACCTAAATGTTTTGCAGTGTATCTGATTATTCTCACTCAGGAGGTGCTGACTGTAACAAATACGGCAACATCAGCAGAATAATGCAGAAAGCAGGAGAAAATAGAGGCTTGTATTTTTGCTGCATGAGTGTGAATGTGTGTGCAGCTGACGCAGGGATGAGTTTACTCAGCACCGCCTGATTGGACCGGGATTTAAATGACATAATGCGATAAAGCGCGGAGAGAGGCCGCTGGTTCTGTCTCTGCAAGATCTAACTGGATATTGATTTTGAAGTCCAACTGAAGCGGTGCCTCTTAAATCTTCTGGTAATGCTACGCGGCGTTCTTTAAATAAACATGTAATCATATTTAATTGTCAATATATGTGATGCATTTGCTGCCCGAATAGGAAAAGATTTATTGTTCAAACGCAATGGCGTTCCAGGCACAAAATTTTAATATGGCTCCATCTAGTGGCTGTTGTTAATAAATACAGCTTATTATTAATCGCGGTAATACTACCATTATGCAACACAGTCTGTTGAGTTAATCCGCAGTGAACACAGTACTGAGTCATTTTTCCAACTCATTATATATGTGACTGAATTATTTAGACATATTTAGTTGATTTTATCACAAAAACAAAAATTTTACTCAAGTAAAAGTAGAACTGCTTCAACATATTTTTACTTGAGTAAATGTGAAAATAAACCATCCAATAGATTACTCCAGTAAGAGTAAAAATACATATGTTTTTACTCTTACTGATCAAAACATCAATCAGTTTAATGTTTAAACAAACCAAAATATAAAGTGAAGTGGAAATTTTGGTGTTTTAAGGAAGAAAATGGCAATAATTTATACAAGTAACAAAAAATAACAAAATCAAGCAAAAGACAATTTTTTCAAAGCCATATAAAACTTAGAAAAACTAAACAAAGTAAAAGTAAAAAGAAGAGACGAGGAAATGTGAAAAAAACAAACACTTGGAAAAAAAAAAAAGTAAAATATATATTATATATTTCTTGTTGAAAATGCATGTGCAAGAAAAAGGAAAAACAACACATTTATACAGCTCTAGAAAAAATGAAGAGACCACTTAAAATATCAGATTCTCTGATTTTACTTTTTATAGGTATATGTTTGAGTAAAATGAACATTGTTCTTTTATTCCATGAATTACTGACAAAATGTCTCTGAAATTCCAAGAAAAATGTAGTTTTTATTTGCAAAAAACGAG
The DNA here is from genome assembly GCA_903067055.1 of Poeciliopsis paucimaculata. Classification (NCBI taxonomy): domain Eukaryota; kingdom Metazoa; phylum Chordata; class Actinopteri; order Cyprinodontiformes; family Poeciliidae; genus Poeciliopsis; species Poeciliopsis paucimaculata. Next base: position 184,496 of record CAEGAD010053222.1, read on the forward strand.
AAATGGTCAAAATAACAAAAAAGATGTGGTGTTTTCAGGCCTCAGATAATGCAAATAAAACAAGTTAATATTCATTTAGAAACAACAATACTAATGGTTTAACTTAGGAAGAGATCAGAAATGAATATTTGATGGAATAACCAGGAGGTTTTCAATGGGATTCAGTGCAGGGGGCTCTTATTTTTTTCCAGAGATGTATTTCTGCTCTTATTTTTAATAAAAATAGTCAGTTTTTGTCTTCCATAGAAATCTGCAAATGTCTCTTAAAGGACTTTTAAAACTCTTTCTACTCATAAAACACAAATTATGATTCTCTACAGCTCTCTGTATCACTGTCTGTTGAAATTTTTATTTTATTTTTTTTTTCAGTTATCTCCATTAGCAGTTGCCATGACAATGGCTACACTTCCAGGATTCACATCACACAAAAAAAAACATTTAATACAAAACAATTGTACACACTTAATATAGCAATAGTAACGTCATGTAGCGTCACACATCACACCACTAGATACATTTAGTCTTCCTGGACGGATTTATTTGGTAAAGTTAAAAAGGAAACCTGCGCCGTCCAATGAGATTTTCGACTGAGACTGCGCGCTCTCTGATTGGCAGAGAAGTGAGAGCAGCATTTCCCAGGATGCACCTCCCACCTGAGGTGACTAACGGCTTATTGTGAGCCTGATTAGCTGAGCAGCAGGTGGGTGTAGGATGTTAGTCGGTCCATCACCCAAACAAATGCATGGACATAGATCTGCTTCTGTGAGTATCTCAATGAATTTTTACATTTGCATATTTTAATATGTAATTTACTCACATAATCTGCTTTTTATTTTAGTGCCAGCAGCACTGAAGATCTTGCGTTTCAGCACCTGCATGACATAATTATTACTATTATGTAAAATAAAAAATAATCAAATAATGACACATTTTGTGACCAGTACTGAGTTGTAAGAAGTTAATGTGGATTTATTTTGTAAATAGTTTGTTTTATTAGTTATCACTGAGATTTCTGAGGAACAGCGAAAATAGTTTTATAATTTCACTTGACGGTTTGGTATTTTAGTTTTATGCCTTGGAAAACCTCCATAACCAGAAAGCTTTTGCATTTCCAAAACTCTGACTAGAAGATTCAGCTGAAGGTAAACAACATCCAATTAACCATTTGGCAAAGATTCAACATCCTTCAGAGGCAAAACTTTAAGAGATTATGGAAACTTTAAATCTGTTTTTAACGTGTGTATGTAGGTTCTTTATATTAAAAATAGCAAATATTTGCCTGGATAAATTATGACTACACACTCAGATATGTGTTGATATATTAGCTGTTCAAGAAGCTACGGTCTGAATCTCTGGTGCCTTTCCAATTAACTGTGTTTAAATTACAAATATGAGCAAACTTTGTCGATATTCCACTAATGTAAAAAAACAACATGATTGTTTTTGTGTTTGTTTGTGGGCTTTTTAGAGTCAAAAGAATTTTTCTTATGTTTTCACTAATATATAAGTAAGGCTGAGGCAGCAGTCACTTAAACCAATGTTTTTGACCAATTCTGAAAAAAATGTGCAGTAAAAATCTGAAAAAATTGTGGGTATTTTTTAATTTTGTGGTTATTTTGTGTTTTTAAAAACTAGAGGGATTTACTGATGTAATTTGGAGTCTAGATGGCCACATAAAAACCTATGGCTGGCCAGATATGGCTGCCGGGCCTTGAGTTTGACACATGTGCTCTATTTTATTTATTTTAAAGACGGAACTAGACCATCATATCAGTAAATCAGTACATAAAATCATAAATAAATCTTTTTTTAATTATTAGGAACTACTATAAAATGAAAGCTTGACTCCTAATTGGCATGACGGACGGAATGGATGACATCCATCTCTGAAACTTTCCTTCATTTGCATGTTTTTGTTAAGGAACAGTGGCATTTTTACTGTTTTCCCTTTTAGTCCGTTTCATTTATTCCTCAGAACTTCTTCTGCCTTCAAGAGGACTCTAATTTAGGCAAAATCTCAACAACCTAGCTACTTTCTAATTTGTTCTTTTTAGGATTCATTACCTAAATTGACTGAAGGATTTCAGTATGAAATTAGAAAAAAGGGCTTCTATTACAGTTTTGCTAAGTAACACACTTCATGCTAGCGTCAAAACATCTTTATCGGAAAATTTGTTTTTTTCGCCATTATTTTCAAATATACGGGTCATCTTGTGAACAACACTGTCAAAGTGGGCCATTCTAAACAGGCATCAGCAGATTATAGTGCCTGAACAGATGTACTTGACAAACTTATATCTAGCAGGTTAGTCAGTGGCCTGAATACCTCAGACAGACCTTCTGCTCAGTGTCTACTGCAGCACACGTGGGAAACTGTCAACCATCTGGGATCGTCCCTAAAGCCCAGAGTAGACAGGCATAAAGCGTCTTTGCGTCAGACCCGACCATAAACCCGTTTACTCCAGCTGCTCCAGCCCCGTTTTACAACTAATGCTGAGGTTTACCGTCTGCCTGCAGGTACCAGTTCCAGAGAAGATGGTGGCCGCTGTGCTCACCTTGTTCTCCTCAAGTCAACATGTTCAACCTGATGAGCAACTGCTGCAGCTGGGTCGCCAAAATCCAAGAGCCAATCAGGTACGCACTGCCGCTTTCACAACCAGAAGCTCCAACGGAGGAAAATGCATTTGCTGATTTTTTTCTGGTTTTACTTTTTTTTTTGTCTAGCTTGTATGTTTTGAGATCATGAAACAAAGACTGCCAGAGTAAACGGAAAATAGAGGGTTTAAATGTTACTTTCATTTAATAATAGAAATTAGCTATAGCCAAAGACCAGTTCCTTTCCCCTAAATTCTAATACATAATTTAGTTACTTTTGATGACAACATTTAGCCTAAAACACTTTTTTGATCCACTCTTCTTTGCAGAATTGTTTAAATTCAGCCATGTTGGAGTTTGACGAGCCCCATTGAAACCTTAATTTTGCTTTTTTGTAATCATCCTTTGGCCTAGTGTCAGACAGGTGCTAGTTAAGAGATTTCTTGTTCCTGCAGATTTGGCAGAAATCGTCCAGGGTTGTGGTCAGTGAAATCTAACATTGATTTCTACAAAATACAATTTGTTTTAATAAGGCGGTTTTAATAAGGCGGTGATTTCTATTCACATAGAGCCAGGTTGTCCTGGATTTTATTTTTTTAAATAAAAAGCTGCTTTAAAAATCTCCCGAATGTAACATCACAAATCAGCAGACACTGCCCGTTACCTAGCAACCCAAGTGGAGTTCTAACTGTCTGGACTGTTTTATGTGCTGTACAAAAGCTGCTGGAAAATATGATAATATGTTTTGTGGTTGACCGCCCAGAAACCAATTGCTGCATTCTTGCTTGTTGTGCAGGAGGTTCTACTTATGCTTTTCAGAGATGTACGGTTGTACAATTGCATATCTGTTTGCAGCCATTTTCACATGCAGTGTGAATATTAAGTTAAGTGGGCAGGGCCAGAAGGAGCATATTTGGATTTAAAGTGACAGAGGCCCTAAAAGCTCAAAATAGGACTAAAATCTAATTATCTAAGAATGATTTTGTGCAAAAAATGTAATGAACATGTTTTATAGAGCCCATAGACCGATCCTAACTTGTATGTCACCTTTAAAAGAGAACTGATGTAGTCTGTTTTTATTTCTCTAAAGGAAAGTGACCATTCTCGTGGTTGGTCTTGACAAAGCAGGAAAAACCTCAGCGATCAGAGGGATGTTAAGAGGTACAGTCCTAAACTCCAGCATTAGATATGCTCAGCAGGAATGTAACAACTGACTCACCTGTTCTGCTGATCCAGTCCCTCCTGGTGTCAACACAGGACCGATCCACGGCTGCATTAAAACCGAGCTGAGAGTGGAGAACTACCTCGTCACGCTGCTGGACGCCGGAGGATCAGTGGAGTCCCGTGGAGCGTGGAGGGAGCTCTACGGAGAAGCCCATGGCATACTCTTTGTGGTGGACTCCAGCGACAGGCAGAGGATGAAGGAGGCCAGGGACGTTCTTGCAGACCTGCTGAAGCAACCGAGGGTTGCAGGAAAACCCATATTAGTGTAAAAACTTCCTGCTTTTAACCTGACTTCTAGTTCTGGTTGAATTTAAATTATATTGGATTAATCGCTACATGTGTTGCTGTGCTTTCAGGTTGGCAAACAAACAGGATAAGATGAATGCGCTGCTGGGAAGTGAACTGATTGAAATTCTTTCCTTAGAGAAGCTGGTCAACCAGAGCCGCTCTCTGTGCCATATTGTGAGTAAAGTTCAGAGGTCGACTTGGAAACAAGGTCACAGAAAGACTGGATGTAGACACTCAACTAGGATGGATGGATAGATGGATGAGCAAATGGATGGATGGATGTATCTATAAATGGATGGAAAGGCAAATGGACTGACCGATGGATCAATGAACATATAGATGGATGGATTGATAAACAAATCGATGCATGGATGGATAAAAGGCTGTTTTTTTACTTTACTTTATTTTCCCTATTTAAGATCTACTTTTATTCTAAAAGTTTTCCATTAGTTCAAGAATCCTGATGACAATGAAGTCACACTGAAATATGAAGATTGAACCTTTTGTTTTTCTTCCCAGGAGCCTTGTTCAGCCTTAATGGACCTGCGGCGCTGGTCGGACAGAAAGACTCTGCGAGGCCTCCGCTGGTTGCTGCGAGCTGTTTGCCTGGATTACCCAGATCTGTGTGCCCGGGTGGCGCAGGACAGCAAGCGGCCTCTGGAGCCCCAGGAAAGAGAAAAGAAAGGCAGAGCCGAGAAAGTGCAAAGAATGTCTAAACTTGAACGGTACTGCCAGAACCAGAGAAAGACTGAATACAACAGAGATTGGTTCTTTTAACAAGACCTGATGGTTAATTTTCACTTTCGTCTCACCTCAGAATGAGATCCAGCAAGTCCTCTCTGCGTCAGGGTCATCGATCCAGAGACAAAGAGAAAAGGAACAGCGGTGAAGGAAAGCTGCAGCCCATTAGGAACATGCTGCAGAAGGTCAGAAGAACATTGGTTTTTATTACAATTACTTTCAGCTTTAAGTTCACATTTGGGACGTTTTTTTTGTTTTGTTTTGGGGGTTTTTACTTGGGTCTAAACTGTGTCTTCAAACAGTCGAAACAATTTAAAATAACAATACTTTTTTTAAAAAACAGCTAGAAGTTTTTTGGGAGTAAGTTAATCTCGTCTGTTGTCTGGAAACTTAGCGGTTTCAAAAATCTGCAGACAGTTGAGACATAATCAACGGGCACGGAGCCGTTACCTAGCAACCCTGCGAGCCTCGCCGCTGAGTGGCTAACGACCGGGCTCGCTAGCAACCCAAGAGAGCTGTTTAGTCAGCTAGTTTTACGGCTGTATGCGCTGTACGGCGGCTGCTTGAAAATACAATGATCGTGTTATTAACTTACCACCCAGAAAAAGGAGGGTAGTACGGTTGTATAACTGAGCATCTGTTTGCCGCCATTTTGAAGAGCGCGTGTAAACGTTGAGTTTGGGGGCGTGGCCATCAGCAGTGTGAATAACTGTAGATATTCCGCTAATGTCGGGAAAACACATCTACATGAGGAACACAATTATCATGCCTAAGTCATTAAAAACTTGCGGCGCCACGATCCTCCTACTACTTCCTGTCGTCTTCTTCGTCTTTTCCGCCCTTAGTGACAGCCTGTTGAACATGTGACCAGCGTGACGTCAAAAAAGTGTTCGCATTAGAGTTTTGTGCAATATGCAAATTTGATACAGCCCAAAATCCACCTCATCATACGGTGGTAAGTTTTTATTGAAAAACGAGAGTTACTTTCAAAATGTTCATGTTTCCATTAAGCAAATTTATTTTTCATAATTCCAATTTGCCCAATAACATGGTAAATTGAAACACAGCGAGAGGCCTTAAGAGACTCATTCTGGAAGATCAAAATTGGTAGAAATGATCAGACTAAAATTACATTATCTAAGAATTATTTTGTGCCAGAAAATTTAATGATCATGTTTTGTACCCTAACTTATCCAAACAAGCATAATAAGTCACATTTTAAATCAGCTAAATTCTTAATATGTCTTTTGGAAAGGGTCTTTTGTTGTTATCTAAAGTGAGAACAGAAATCTGAAGAATCTGGTAGATTAAACATGAGCAACAACAAAATAATGTGTCTTGTTTTCCAGGAAAACACACTGAAGAAAAGGCTGAAGTCAAAAAAGATGAAGAAAAAACCAGTGAAGGTTAAAGAAGGTGTTGAAAAAGCACATGAAGAGGAAGAGGAGGGTGAAGCAAATGAAGGCGAACAAGAAAGTTCTGGAAGCAGAGACAAAGCCAGCAGTGCCCTGATCCCTCCGAAGAAAGGCAAACTGAAACGCAAGACAAAGGTGAAAGAAGAGATGCTGGACGCTCCAGAATCCCCAGAAAGCAACGAGACACCAACTAAAGGTTGTCCTTAGTTGCTTTATGTTGTTCGTTATGGTGTGTAGAAATGAAACCTCATATTTTTTATTTATTTTACATATAGCTAAAGGAGAAAGGAAGAGGAAGAAGAAGGTTGTGAAGGTAAAAAGAAAAAACAAGATCAACACAGAGGGAATGCTGGTGGCGTACTCTCAACCCGTGGACCTCTCCACAACCTTTGGTGAGGCACAAACGCTTTTTATTACCTCCACCTGTCAGATAAAATAACCCAGGACTCTGAAAATACAAACTTTTATGTAAACAGATGAACCTGTCTCCCGGTAGATCTGTACCGAAAAGCAATCCAGGCTCTGAAGGAACGTCAGGATCAGGCTCAGGCTCAGGGAGAGTGAATCCGGTTGCTTCCGACTCTCCAAACAGACACAACCTACAATCTACAGCAGTAATACTCAACACACCTCATCCACTTGGAAATAACTGCTACTTTTACCAAACAAGGGAAGTTGTATTGACCTCCTGACCCCTGAGCATTTGAGGAGAAGTCTCAGTGTGCAGTGAAGGGAAGATAGAAAAATAAAGTCGTGTTGTACAGTCTACAAAAAAGAGAAAACTTAGGCAGTATTGTAAATACCTGGCCAAAATGTTGATTTGTAGTTTGTAGTAAAATGTGATCATTTTTAAACTGTATTTTTAAATATTATTTGAGAATTATCCAACAATGAGCTGATATCTTTGCAAAAACTGCTGAATACCTGATTAGATTATGAAATGTAATAAAAACATTGTCTCTAAAGTGTCCTGTCATAGTCGGACGTCTTGGACTCAGCTTTATGGTTTTGATGTTTGGAATCAATGTCCTATTGAAGCTATTTTCACATTTTAATCATTAAAGGTCTCCCAAACTGTGAGAAAATTAGTATTTTCAAATGAGCCGTCATTCCAGCTTCCAGCGTGTTCCAGCGCTGGAAGCACTGGAACATGTGATTGACTTTGGTGACGCATGTTTTCCATCACATCAGACTGAGAGCAAGAGGAGAACAGAAAAAAAATGGACCTGCTCCAGAATCAAGTTCTTCAACGTTGGCTAAAAATTTCACCTGACTCCTTAGGTGAATTTAGGAGTTGACTTTGGCTACAAAGATGTCAAGGCTAAAGCTCTGAAACCAGGTCACTGTGTTCTTTCCTGCTTTGATTTTTCACTTTCTTAAACAGTTCAGATCAGACAAACTTTCCAGACTTATTACACTACAGATAAACATAGTCCGTGTTTATTCACTTTATTCACATTGGTGGTATTCCTTGGTTTCCAATCGTTAACCCTTTAGCAAGAGATTTGTTTTCAATGTCTGGAAAAAAGGAGTTTTATAATCTGTTAAAATAAAGATGAAGTTTTATGGCCATAATGATGTACATTTGACGTGTTGAGATAGGTTTGGGCGAAATGACTTAAAAATAAAATCTCAATTTTATTTTTTTTATATTTTGTTTTTCATATAAAATACAACAAAAAGTAAAATGTGAACTTTTGCAGCACCAAATTAAACTCTAAATGGGTGGAATTAGAAACTCAAAATCAATAAAAATAAAAAATAAATCAGTTTTTTAGTCATTTAAAAGTTTTTTTTAACCCGATTTCCTATTTTAATAGATTTTTTTGTTATCGCTTTCTTTTCTAAAAGAAAAATAAATTATAAATGATAAGAAATATTTTCAAAATAACTTTTATTGTCCTTTCTGTGAGTTGTACAATGGACACCAGTCTACAACATTTTTTAAATTGTTGTAGCCTAAACTGTATAGTCATAATTGGTGGTGTAAAGATGCAATATCACCAGAAGAATGTAGACTGTCTGACAAGATAGACACATTTGTTTCAAAGTCAAAATTTTAAGTCACACAAATAAAACATTTCTTAATAATTTTACAAGCTGTGGTCATATTTTTACAGAAACTTAACTGTCAAAGCTTGAAAATAAATCCAGGAGCAGTATCTTATTTATGCAAGAAAACTTTCTCGAGATGCAGTATTAAATTGTGAATGTTTCTCATTTTTCAAAATTGGTAGTAATAAGATTAGTCTCTCAGTAAAACCCCTTTATTTCTTCTTAACAAGTCCAAATGTGTCAGAGGAGCATATTTTGATATCTGGTTCTGGTTATAACGAGTTCATTATGGTGTAATCTTCTTGTTACAACAAGATACTGCTCCTGAATTTATCAAGCTCTGGCAGAATGTTTCCATACGTTCCATTTAATTTGACAAGCTCGCTTGTTAGCTCAACCAATTTAATTTAACTTCTCCTGTCTTGTGTGGTGGTTCTTCCATTAAATAATTTTGTCCACAGGCCCCATACAACCCGGATGAAGCTCTGGTGGTGAAACAAGCTAATCCTGTGAAGGGGCCAGATAGCGTATCATGGTTGCCTAGCAACACCAACTGCTGCCAAAAATCATTCCCTCTCACGGGTCAGTTTCGCCAGTTTGTGGCCTAATAGCGGTTTTAAATTGCTCTCTGTTATGTATAATAGTGAAGAAAGCCCCCCCTCGGGGATGCGGCGTAAAGTGGCGGTGGCACCGTGTCGCCATGTTTTTTTTCTGGTTCATCCAGAAGCCCATCCCCCTGGTTGAGGGAAACCGTCCGACTTTCGTTCACTCTCCACTGGGAAGCGGCCCGGCTGCGCGTGCGGCGGTTGGAACATGGCGTCGCCAAGGACAATAACCATAGTGGCCCTTTCTTTTGCTCTGGGTTTATTTTTCGTGTTTATGGGGACTATTAAGCTCACCCCGAGACTAAGCAAAGATGCCTACAGTGAAATGGTGAGTAAGCGTTGATTCTTTAGCGCATCAGTCGGGCTAAATGAGAGCCATTGTTCTAGGCTTGCTGCAAACGGGCTCCAATATTAACATATGGAGAGGCTGACCTAAATAATGAAAGAACCGGAAAATTAGCTCGTTGTAGAGCAACGTGCCACATTAAAGCCTTGTTATCCCTGTGAAGAATTGGGTTATATTGCAGATAAATGTGGCTCTGCTGTAATCATCATTGTGAAGGTCATTTTATTGTAAAATAAACCTCATAATATATCTCCATCAATGTATAACGCATACAAGAAAATAACGAAATAGGCGCTGCAGAAGCACTTTGATGTAAAATATATATTTTTTGTTAAGCCGGTGTATTTACTTACATTTATGCAGAAATAATAACGATTTACTACGTGTATACATATAAATGTCTAGTTGCACAGCTTCCTTTTTGAAAGAATGAAAGAAGAACTGAAGAGCAATGGCGGCGCATTCGAGCAATTTCTGAGATGCACCTGCAGGTGCTGATGTTGAAACATCCTGACTGGAGGGCATCCCCAATGATCCCCATCAAAAATAAAATACATAATCATATTACACATTAATTAATGTTGGAAGTATGAACATAGATAAATATATAAATAAATAAATGGCTCCAAAGTGACAATGGTTGGAGTAAGCTTAAAATTTCACCATAATATATGTGCAATTTATTGTTAAAAGTGCGGATAAAAGACTTTTGGGGATACCCGGTCACTGCATACCTACCAAGGCCTCACAAAAACAAAAACAGCTCTGAAATAAACTTTATTATTTTAATAATGGTGCTTTACTGCAACAATTACGTCCAGCAATACAGTCGTACTGATAAACACTTAATAATTGCATTTAGTTATATTTGGAGGTGTCAATACAAGCATTTATTGTATTGTGCAGAATTAGTAGTTACAACAGTTCTGCAGAGTTGTAAACATAATTGTTTATTGTCACAACTTTTTCACAATAATGATTGATGATCTGACATTAGACCATTCATAAATCATATATTAAAGATGGATACAAATAATTTAGTGTATCCAAATGTGGCTTCGTCGTATGTTAAAGACAGACACATAATTATTTATTTGGGTATTTCATTATTATTAGGATTATTTACAGAATGCCGGCGCTCCAAGGCATCGTGAAAGTAAACGTTCTCTGTTTCATCTAAAAGACCCCAGTAGGGATTGGCAATCATTGTAGTAGTTATTGATATGAAATGTTATTGTTAGTGAAATGGCCATGATAAAAATTATGGTTGGTTTTAAAACTAAACCACCCACAATTTTGACCAGTTATGTTTATGAAGTCTCACAACAAACTGCATTTGAAAATCCTCCTTTGTTGCTTTAATGAGAGCATAAGTATTTACAATGTCACATGAGTTAAATATAAAATAATTTATATTTTAATAATTTTTAAAAATCTGTTATTTATGTAAGTCTGTATTTGGTAGACCATTGACATATTTTATTTTATTTTTATTTATTTTATGACATATTAAGTCAGGTATCAGATAATATGTTTATTTTCTTGTTGATGTTTGTCTTGGATTTGGATTCTTTTACCCTTGATACTGTAAGAGGGGCTCTTTGAAATACAATTTTTAAAAAATTTAATAATTATAGATTTGTTTAATCATATACAATTTTTGAGAATTTTTAAAATATATTTGATAAATGGTTTAGCCCCAAAAATTATGGAATATTTCTAGATGTATGAAATGTATTGCTCTTAGTGTTGTGACACTTTCTGTCACAACAACTTTCATAGGAAAAAAGTGGCTCTTAACTGGCTCTTCTTTGTTATTTGGAACAATGTGGGTTAGATTAACTACGGGTGCACCGATAAATCGGTGCTGATTTTCTTAGTTTTGGGAAATCTTTGATTAATAGTGAAGTCGATCTTAGTCACTGATCTTGTCTACCTCAGCAAAGGTCTAAAAATCAGCCATTGTCCTCTTTTGCTCTGCTGTGAGAGGTTTGACTCACAGACCAGCCCATCAGGTCATGTCTGCACGTTTGTAATTAACAACAGTCATCCCAGCAACTCAGCAGCATTCTTGCTATATTTTGTGACATTTCAGCAAAAAAGAAATGGTATCGGCCAAAATTGAAGTCGGCAGGTCAGGCTTTTTAAAGATTGGTGATTAGATTGAAAACTGCAATCGTTGCACCCCCAATAGTAACTGTTTAAAAAACTATAATAACACTTTCATATGCTGAATATGGTGAAAACATTTGGAGAGTTTTTAGCTTTTTCTTTGCATTTGTTTTTTTTTTTCCCAGAAAAGGGCGTACAAGAGCTACGCTAAGGCGCTGCCAGGTCTGAAAAAGATCGGCATCAGCTCCGTTCTGCTTCGCAAGATTATTGGGTCCCTAGAAGTGGGCTGTGGAGTGGTGCTGACCCTGGTCCCGGGCCGGCCGAAGGATGTGGCCAACTTCTTGCTGTTGCTCGTCATGCTGGCTGTGCTGTTCTTCCACCAGCTAGTAGGGGACCCCCTGAAGCGATACGCTCATGCTCTAGTCTTTGGTATTCTGCTTACCTGCCGGCTGCTCATCGCCCGGCAGAGCGATGATCGGCCAGAGCGGGAGGACACCCGGGAGGAGCTGCAAATCAACGACCAGGAAAGGAACAAGGTCAAGCAGTCTTAAGGTCTTCATCGGTAAAGGAAGAAATGGATTGCAGTAATTGAAAATTAAAGGGAATCATTCACTTCTAGTAATAACCCCCCACATACACATATCCTCTGTCGTCCAGCTGGCTGACCGATTAAATTCACCAATTCCTCTGCACTTCCACTGTGAAACTAAGAACTCATGTTCATTTTCTCCTCTGCATAATTGTGGACAATCATGCCTAATTGATCTAAACTTATTGTCACCACAGTCCTGTTTTCTATTTATTTGAGTGCTGCAGCTGTAATAAATGTTTGTGTTTTTACTTGAGTACATGTTTTAATTGTTGATTTAAGAATGCCGTTTCTCCATCAGTCTTTTTATCTAGTTTTTTCTAATTTGTTTTTATACTGTAAGTAGCTAGGAGAGACCTGTTATAAATCAATTTGAAGCATGCTTAATTTAGTCAGGTGTGCATAAGCCAAAAAAGAACTGTTGATAAAATTTTGTACTACTTATATGTCAGCTCTTCAAAGCTGTGGCAACACAAAGACGAATTACACAAAATAATGCAAATGCTCATTTACTGTTTTTTTCAGTAGATATTTCTGGGTGTTCACATGATAGCCTATTTTAAAATAAAATAATCTGAATATTCTCTTTCTTCTGCCAGGTTTAGGGCAACTCAGATTGCCTCAGGTGTTTGCTGCTAACTGGTACAGCAGCAACTTAACCAAACAATTATAATTTTACCTGTAAGAACTTGTATTTTATTCCTTGTAATTCACTGTTACAGAACAAAACTGGGTGATTTCTTTTTTCATCTTTGAGCATTTTAGGTGCAGTTACAAATCCTATCAATATTTCTGTAAATGAATAACTTTAAATAAAGAATTGGAGGTGAGAGTGACTTTTTTCCTTTTTATCCATGCCATTTCATTCAAAATTACATCAGTTTTGCAGCAGAAGCGAACAGGCATAATTAACATGACTATATCATATCAGAGCTTTTAATGATCCATCTGAAGTATTACTTTTTTCCTGGATTTTAAGTGTATACAACAACTTAGAGGAATTGTGAAAACATTTATTCTGTGAAAAAGCATAATTTTGTGAACCAGTTTTTAAGTAGATTATATTGAACAGGTCGTTTTTGTAATTGATGGTTTGTTTTCTATCTACTTAACTGACAAAATTAATTTTGAATAAAATAAAAATATTACAACTGAAGGCAGGGCAGTGCCAAAAGTAAGAAGTTAGCCTGATAGCATGCTATCTTGTTCAGTGGTTTTGGTGTGTTTGGATTTATACAGTTTGACAAAAATATAACAAAAATCTTACTATGTTATTCTTAGACTTGAGTGATTAAATATTTCCTCAAATAAGAGAGAGAAAAAACAAAACAAAATGTTCAGATTTATTATCAGGGAAACCAATAGCTTCTTCTTTCAGCAGGAACTACAAACCAAAACAGACTACAACTCCCGTGAAGCACCTCAGCGGATGGACGCCACTGCGCAGGCGCAGGGCAAACGGTCGGCGCGGAAGATTTTGAGTTTCCATTGAACGGACAGAGGCGAGGCAGAGTTGGGGAGGAGATTATGTTTTTAAAGTTTTTAGCAATGTAGACATGGCGACGCTGCTAAACCTGTCGGATTCGGACAGTTCGGGTCTGAGCGACCAGTCTGTGTTCTCTCGGAGCAGCAACCGGAGTCTGAGAATCGCAGAACAGGAGAGGAGGAAGAACGAGGCGGAGGACCCCTTCGTTTTGGCCCTGAAATATTTCTCTGAAGGTAGGTCCTCGAACAAAAACAGTTGGATTCATAGCCATCAACGGAACTGAACTGCAGTTAGAAACTTCAGTACAATAATGAACAGAAACATGTAGCAAGTGGAACATAGTAGAGATCGTAAAGTGTCTTTATAAATAGCTTATGGTGTATTATCTTAACGCAGAGGAAGAAGAACCTGCATGAGGATTATAAACATCTCTTACAGAACAGTAGTAGTCAACTAGGAAATCTTCACATTTTCTCTACTTTCCCTATATCCAAAAGCTAAATGTTGTATTTATTTACGCCTTACATAATATTTGACATAAACAAAAAGAAGTTATTTATAAATGTTAGTTTTAACCAGGGTTACTGGATCTCTAGATTATCACAGTAATAGCACAAACTGTAGTTATATGTTCTACATAGGTAGGATACTTTATTTTTTACTATGTTACTTTACTCCATGCAATTCAGTGCACATTACATGACTGTGAAATGTTATTGCAGTGTCTCAAGCAAAGACTGTGCCTCTGTTGGTGCATAAATAGACCAACTCAAAAAATATAATTTATAAACCTTCTGTAAGTGGATAAATCAAAAGAAATTAACTAATGGGACCAGCAAAATAAAACATGGCACCCATCTCAAAGGATAAAACAATAGTATAGCGAGAGTATTGATTTCAAACAAAAAGTTTCTATTTAGATTTAATTCTAAATATGGCATGTGGAAAATTATTCATACTTTTCTCAGTAATAAGTGAAAGAACAATAATTAGCTAGCATTACTGGAATGAAGCCCTCCTTATAATTGTCTTCATTAGTAATTTGGCAATTTATTTTTGGTGAGGAACTCCTGAAAAGTCAGATCTAATTAGATTTTGCCCTGAACATGACACTAATAATGGTGTGTCCACAGGAAAGCAATCCTAAAAACATGTATTGATCTGTTTACATGGTTTCTGTTTTGGCACACCTGAACTTTTCCCTAAAGGACACATTTTAGTCTGGATATCCAGTTCATTTTGAGTTTAAATTATTTCTTATTTTAGTTGTAGTTTTGAAGATTTTTTTTAAACCACTGTTCTGTGAATGAGAAATTGTTCTTTACAACTATCACAGCTATAGAAATAAGCAAAGAAATATATAAATACAAGCCACTTAACAGGTCACACGAGATCAAAATAAAAAAGGCTGTGAACTTCTAAAACGTTTTAACAGAAATTTATTTATGCAGAGCTGTTTCAGGAGGTTAACATGTTTAAATGCTCCTTTAAACATGTATGTATCTAATCTGTAGATACATACTTGTATTCTTGTATTCTTTGGAAATGTTTATTTTCTCCGGGTATTCCATCCCATTCAACCTCTGAAGATGCATTTCTGTCATTTTGATCTGTCTTTCTCGCCTCTCTCTGTCCTTTAGTGGAAGCAGGCACTCCTGTAACTGGGAACGATGAGCTGGAGAACAATCTGGTGCAGGTGGAGAAAGTGGCGTTCAGCAGGGGTTTGTCCCCAGAGGCCATTTCTGTCATGCTCGACTTTGCTATGAGCCTACGCATGGGTAAGCCCGCAACTTAGCTGCTCTTTGGAAGCACATTACTACAACTTTTACACTTTAGCACAGCAAACTGAAGAACAGGCTATGTGAGAAGGAAACATTAGTATTTTATTAACTAAGTAGCCCAGCCGTTCCCAAACCTTTCCATGCTGTGGCCCCACTAAACGACATTAGTTTCTGGCCAGATAAAACCTTTGCAAGCCCTCATACTGCTGCCAATTATGTAAAGAAACAGTGAATTTTACAGTTTTTTTCCTCACTTTTATTTACTATTCGACAATTACTGCATTCATTTAGCATTTGTTAATGAGTTCAGTGGTGGAACATTTTAATCAGATAATATATTATGACTATTAATGTGATCTTCAATAGATCAGATACAAATGTTCACCACAATCCCCTCTTTTGATAAAAAAGTATGTAATGTTTTTATATTAATCCCATCAAACAGAATTTAATCTCCACAGTTTAGGATTTTGCAGAAGTGTCCTCAACAGCAGGGCAGCTGCATGGTTCCTTCTGACTTTTATTTGTCAGAAATGTTTCCATTTCTAGTTTGAAGAGCAAAGCTACTTGATAAATTTGGCTTCCAGTCAGAAAGATGAGAAAGACAGTAACTGTTTCCTGAATTTTTTATCTGTGAGATAATATCTAATATCTGCGTCTTCAATAAGTTGTTTCAACTTATATTTAAAACAAGAAAACAAAACAGAATACATTTATTAAAAAAATATTTAAAAATGTATTTTATTCCTTTTTTATTGTAACATTTTTTTTCTCTTCACTCTAACTTTCTGAGGCGCCCCCTAGAGGCCCACACTTTGAAAAACACTGAACAATCACACAAACTGAAAATACACCAACAACCTTCATGTTTATGGAAACTTTTTCTAGTTATTCGGACAATTTTTGAATGTAAAACAAAACATTTGATTTGAATTATTGCTGATGATATGAGAGATGATATAATGAACCAGTGAGTTGTAAAAACGCATGCCACCTTTTGTAGAAAATACTATGTTAATCTGTGATCTAACTTTTGATGTTGGCTTTCTGGATTTGTTCCGTTTGCAGGGACCAGTCCATGTGCACGGGTGTTGAAGTGTCTGCTTCCCGCTTCAGTGGTGCCACAAGAGGCTGTGGTCCGAGCCATAGTTTGGCTCACTGTTCGGAAATTACCCATCAGCACTCAGGTTTGTGAAAATCCAATCAATTCCACATGTTAACATCCAAATAATATAGATTAGAAAAACACAGCACAGATTTTCTTTTTTTTAATTTTCACTAATAATGTTAAAATGAAGTTGATCTTGTTGTTATTCAGTCAGCTTTGTTTTTATGTTTTGGATTTATGTGTTTTCTCCCTGAAATTTGTAGGTTTTATTTATAAAATGGGTGCTGACTGTTTTTGACATGATCGATGCGAAGGACAAACTTCGAGCCATTTATGGCTTCATCTTCAGCTTCGTCACAGATGAAAATCTGGTATGTGACTCATCTTCTCTGCGTTGATTTAATGTGAAACTTATTTACTTTTTTGAAAATGGTGTGAAGTAATGGGAGCATTTTGGGGGTTTGTTTTCTGTAATATCTATTAAAACATTTCTGTTGATGAGAGAGGAGTAAATAATTTGACACATGAAAATAAGAGCAGATAAACAATATTTTAATAATTTACACACCAATCTTTAATCCTTTGAGAGATGCCCATCTTATTTCCAATGAGAAAAGAAGTACTTTGTTGTATAAATGTAATTTAAAATCCAAAATGACAGAGAAATTAATAATTATCACCAGTGTCTCAGAGATATAGCCAAGTCTCATAATCGTGATTTTTAAGATACCCAAGTCATAATATGATGTAGTTATGTCAAATCTGTTAGTGTATATCATTATTGTAAGATAAATTAGTCATAATCATGAGATACAATTCAAAGTTATGCTAAATTATGACATTGTAAAAATCATGAGGTCATTATGAGATTCATATTTAATAGCTAGCTAATTTATTTTTGTTGGATGGTATAAATTCAAGAAACTATGTCATAAATACCTTTTGTTGTATGAAAATTGTTAGATAACAGAGTTGTAATAAAGAGATGACCAACTTTAAAGAAGCAAGTCGCTGGACTTCTTTACCGTCTTCTTCAAGATGTTTCCGCTCTGACCTAAAAAGACTGAACATGGTTGAACCGTTTGCAGCCAGTAGCAGTGAGAACAGTCACACCAATAGAGAAATTAAGGTCACAGATTGAGCGTTAAAGACATATAGTAGCTTCTATTCAGCTCAATAGTTGGGTTGTTGTTGCTTGACGGTCCAAACATATCCCTCATAATGCTGTCTGAGTTGTTTCGGTCTCTTGTCTAAAGGTGTGAAATGCTATAAAACCACCTGGAGAGACGAGTCAGAGATGCAGAGTAGGTGTGTAGTGTTGGTTTTTCATGTTTAACATAGGTGGGTTCGTTCACGCCTCTCTCAGATTAGCATGTAAATGGTAAAATGCATTATCATTTGTATAAACTAAATACTTCACACTACATGCCGCCATTCACCTATTCACACGCTGATGATGGTGAATGTGGTGTATTTCTGTTTCTGGATGAATGTCCTTTGACCTTGAGAGGTAAATTAATTACCCAGTTTGATATGGAAGAATTAGTGACTTGGCCTCAAATCATTGAACACTTTTGGATTAAATTAAGAGTTGCAATCCAGGCCTTCACATCCAACATCAGTGTCTGACCTCAAAAATGCTATCTGTTCATCTATCGTCTGTACCTGCAAGGGTCAGAGCAAAATTGATTTAACTTTAATTATATGTAATATACACTTATGTTTATATTTTCTCATGTTATGAACAAGACTTTTCATTTTCTTGTTCTTGTTTTTTTCAGTGCCCTTTCATTTGCCACTTGTTGTATCTTTTAACCAGAAAGGAAAATGGTAAGCCAGGCTTTAATATTTATTTTTCTGTTCTCAGTATTTCCTTAATTTCTGTGAAAAATATTAACAGTATTTTTATTTTTTTATTCCACTGCAGTGCGTGTCTTCAGAGTCAGGAAGCTACTGGAGCAGCAGTGTAAACTGGTAAACGTTCTGTTGATTTTTCTGTATTTGACTTTTTTCTGTGTTTTGGACATTACTGTCTTTCACTATTGCACCCTTTCTTTTTTCAGGTTTTCTGTCTTTTGGTCTTTTCTGTGTTTGACTCTTTTCTGACTCTTTCATTTGGTATTTCGGTCTTTTGCTCTGTCTTTTGTTGTTTCACTCTCTTTTCTCACGTCCTTCTTCTTTCCCTCTGTCTTTGATTCCTGAAGTGGAGTGTTATGATTACTGGGTGATAGGATCATATCTCCTGACTTGCCAGAGAGAAACTATGGAAATATCTTGTTCAAGACATAAACGAGTAAAA
This sequence comes from Poeciliopsis paucimaculata, assembly GCA_903067055.1. Taxonomy (NCBI): domain Eukaryota; kingdom Metazoa; phylum Chordata; class Actinopteri; order Cyprinodontiformes; family Poeciliidae; genus Poeciliopsis; species Poeciliopsis paucimaculata. The sequence continues at coordinate 203,140 of CAEGAD010053222.1, forward strand.
ACATGTAAACCTGTTGTAAGAGCATCTGCGGTTTTCTCATGGGACTTATTATTTTTTGCAACAACAGAACTGATTGTTGTATTTCTGCGAATCTGCAGACGTCTTTTATGCATTGTGTTGCACATCTTTTTTTTCTCCTCAGGGAAGGCAGCCTTACCTGCTGTATCTTCTGTCTCTCTATAAAGTGTTTTGCCCAGAGCTGGTGACACTCTCCATACCATCCCGGATGAAGGTTTGTACTCTAGTTTCAAACTCAAAGCTCCTCTAATACTGCCTGACTGTAAACTCTAAACAATAATGAAACACAAGTGGTCTTTGATTTCTCGCAGAGTGGGTTTAAGAATCACATTTCCCCCTGGAAGTCGGCTCTAATCGGAGTCCAGAAGAGGAACGGCGTGCAGGTCGCCTCCAGCATCAGTCTGGCCTTTGCTGTCAAAGATAAAACCGCCTGTCGGAAAAGGGTGGGTTCCCCAGCATATTATTCAGAGAGTTTAAATGATTTCTGCAGCACTTGACATATTGCTGCTGCTTTCCCTGTATTATTGCAACATTTCATCACCACCTCAGCTTCTGACCAGAGGCTCCATGTGTTTCCTACAAATGGGAAACAGCCTATATCTCTGTTTTAATCCTAGTACTAGTAACAGGATCAAATTAGAAAGTACATCTGTAATGAACAAGTTGTTTTTTTTATTTAATTTCATTTAGTTTATATCTGTAAATCATAAATAAATATTATTCCTTACAGCAAAATAAACCCCCAAGTTTAGTTTCTCATAAAATTTCACACATATCAATTTAAAGAAATGGTTTTTGATAGTATTGAATCTTCTGTTTCTCATCTTCTTCTTGACAAAACTCTGTGGATTCTCTTTAAGATCTACTTTTCTGGACTATCAAACGCAGCAACATAATTTTTAAGGCAGTAATCTGCATCTCTACAAAGCTTGTCAGCAGTGAAAATTATGAAGAAATCATCTTAAGGCTGTAGTTATATTTCTTGTACACCTTTGTTTTTTTCTACAAAACATTTTCCTTCCACTCAGCTTACCATTATTAAACCAGTCCGTGAACAGCTAGCTCTTCCAAGAAGGACGCTGCTTACCCTTCTTGCTCACGGTTTCAGTAGCTATGTTTTCATTGACTGTATAATTGTTCAATTTGACATTTCAAAAATAAATTTGCTCCATAGAAATTTGCAACTTTGAAAAAAAAAAAAGTTTTTTTTTTTTGCATCGCAAGTCAACACCTGGATGTTGTCAGTGGCGTAAACAATGAAGAAGACAACAGGAAGTAGTTTGCACATAGTTTTAATGCTTTATTTTTAAATGTGATTTTTAAAATTGCATTTCTTCTTTAGCGCAAGAAGAAATGCAAATGCGGAATTGTGTTGTTTTGCGGAATATTCACAAACTGTTGAGCACATTTGTAATGGAAACGCAGCTGTAGACAACTCTTGGCCGACACAAGTCTGAGGTTGTGTCGGCCAACATTTCTATCTTAAAAACGATTTCATTTGGTTTTAGGTTATATTCTAGTATTTTGAGAAACTGAATCTTGGGTTTTCTTCAGCTAAAAGCCATTCTTGCCAAAATGACCAGAAATACACAAATGAATCAGATCTCGTGTGTAATTAATCTGTAAGTGAGGTAAACAAACACAAAATAAGCTGATTTATTGAACAGTGAGTTATTTTTGCCAGTGGGGCTGATTTTATTTTGTTGAAAACTTTACCATATTCTAGCCAGGCAAATAAACACGAGTATTTTTTTTCTGGTTGAATACCAGATATTAAAAAAAAACAAACTATATTATTCAAATGGATTTGACAAACAATACCTGAAATAAACACATTTTAACTGTTAAATTTTTTAAAGCTTAGCTTAAATGTGAAGTGGTGACATCTAATTGTAAAACATTCCTATCTACAATCCAGAAATGAGTCAGTAAATTTTCTGAACATGTAGTGAAATCTTTTGTTTTGCTTTTCCAGAAACACGCCCACCTGGAGCTGCCAACTCTGAGCCCCGTCACCATCAAGGAGCCCCAGGCGGCGCAGAGCTCCAGTAGGAAGCTGGTTCCTATGCAGCAGATCCAGTCCTTCGCTCAACTGCTGCAAAACATGCATCGCATCGAGGTACACCGTCCCTGGACTAATCTGAGACTTTTCTTATATTAAAAATGGTACTTCACGAGACATTTTTTGCTTTAAAAACCAAATTATTTAAGAAAAGAGTGAAAGAAAAGTGTTCTTTTTTTTTAATATATTCTAGGTACTTCATATCCAAATTGTGAACTACTTGCCTTAAAGTTGCACATTTAGCTCAGTAGAAATCACTTATGATACTTTAAAACACATTTACTAGACCTGTCGCAATAAGTAATAAATTACTTAATTGAATGATAAATTAAAATTAGCTCAATAGTTTATCATTTTCGTATTTCTACCAAAAACTGGATGACAAAAGTCTTCAGTCTGATGAATTGGTCTCAACTTCTTTTGAAGGAGAATTTTGCTTACGGAGACTTCATGATTAATTTTACTTGTTGTTTTTTTAAATTTATTTTGGATATTTAAAATATCTTCTAGCTACAGTACTGAATATTCATTAGAATTTAAAGTTTATTGATCTTTAAGAGTGTGTTTTTAATATAATTACCATTATATTACCTTAAAATGGTCTCAAAACAGTAATATTAATGTGTATCCCAATAACTTCTGGGACAATTTATCATCCAGAAAAATGTGACACAAGCATAGAATAATTTATTTTAAAATCCGTCTGGTGCTGAGTCTGTTTCTGGTGTGATGCCGCCTCACCGCAACATGGTGGTGCTGTTGCACCGTCTAATCTGGGTGACGTGCAGCGCATTTATATCTCAGTCCAGCACAGGTGGCCCCATGGCTGTAATTGTTTTACTAGATTAGAGGATAAACCCGCTTTATGAGCGCTGTGCTTCTCATTAACTTTACCATTATATGTTTTTTCCCCTCACAGATGTCATTAGAGGTTTATCTGTCCTGAATGAGTAATAAAAGCAAAAAAATAAATATATAAAATAAAATAAAATGAGAGTATGTGTAACACATAAATTCACCTCTTTATTTGCACACAACACAGCTTATAAAAGACAACCAAAGATCTTTCTTGACTCTGTTGTTTGTTTTTCTTTTTAATTGTGCATAAAATAGTTCTTTTATTGTATTGATTATATTGGTAAAGGATCAACACTTTATCGCTTCTTGTTGAAATTGTGTCTTTTCATATTTTGTCTCCTTTTTGTTCTAATTTATCCATAAAACTGGCAGCATCTCCGTGTTTGTGGGCTGTTACTGGATTCCCAGCTAGACTTGACTTTTTGTATCAGCCAAAGTTATTATGGTTAATTAAAACTAATGAAATAACAAAAACTGAAATAGAGAGAACATTTTTGTTAACTGAAATGAATAAAAAAGGTAATTAATGGTAAAAAACTATAACTAACTGGAACTATATTGTACGTTTATAAAACGTACTGAAATTATAGATATGAAATGCCTAGTTTTTATGTTTATGAATTTATTTATTAGTCTTTTGAACGGATATGAGATTTATTTACTCCCCCCAAGCAGTTTACGTCAGTTGTCTGTAAATTACGGCACTCATACTCTTCTTGGCAATACAAAATTGCGACAGCAAAAGTTGAAGCAAACAATAATTTAATTAATTTTTTTTACAAACAGTATTTATTGTGGAGTATTCATTAGCCAATCGATGCATAATCATAGTAAAATACTTCTACCATTTTGAATTCGGCCCTTAAAAATTAGCCACAATCGAGAAAAACTAACTACTGTAACTAATAAAAACTAAACAATATTTATCTAATGATAACTAATAAGGGTGAATGTGAGTGTGATTGTAGGTGTAAATACCATTTGGTATAAAATGGTATTTTTATACAACAGTAGGATTGTAAGCAGCAAACCTCTTGTGGATGCACAGGCAAGGACCCCCCACTCAAAAGAGTTGAAGCGGGAGTTACCACAACAGGTTGTTTTAATTGCTGGCCTACTGAATCAGATCCCCAGTTTTTGGGACTCCCTAGGCGTCAACAAACTGGACCAAATTTAATTAAAATAAAATAAAAAAAAAAAAATAGGGAAAGGGATAAGTAAAAATTAGCCAATAGACAGTCTAAAATCAAACGACTGGAAGTATGTCAAAGATCAGGATCCGC
>CAEGAD010053223.1:0-26840 GCA_903067055.1 Poeciliopsis paucimaculata
ACACCCCATTGGTTTTCTGTGTTTTTTTTTTTAAACAAATTTTTTTTTTTCATTCTTCTTTTTTTTTTTTTTTTTTTTTTTTTTTTTTTTTTTTTTTACTGCTGAGCATTTTTTATTTAAGTGGGATCTCAATTCTGCGTCCTCCTTTTAAGCCTAAATAGAATCCTGGCTAATAATAACCCATGGGAGTTCAGAGTGATAGCAGTTGCTAGCTGCCGGAGGGTCATAGATTTTTTTAATAATATATATGAGACACATTTCAGATAGATATTAATAATTAAATAACAAGATAAATGTAAGTAGGATTACAAGTAGTTAGAAAATTATAGTGCCTTCAAAAAGAGTTACATATACCTTAACAAAATATGCTTATTTAAATGACAGTGAGGGGTGCAAGATGTGACTTGTAATTGCAATGCTGTATTTATGCGTGTGCGATGTGGGTTGACTTTTCTTTGACACATACTGATCTAGCATGGCAATCAAGCCTGATTCATTTAATAAGGCATAAACATAATCCCTTTGTGTAAAACAAAGCAAGAAGAACAATAGATTTAGTTGCTTTTTTTCCCCAAAACTAACTTTTTATTCAATTCTAGCAAACATGTTATTAAATATGAGGTCATTCTTGTTCCAGAAACCCTGTGGGTTGTTTGCTCATCTACGAACTTGACCTTTAATTACAGTTCCTAGCAAAGTTATACAGAGCCCTTGGCATTCTTCACACTATCGCATAACAACCACAAACTTTATTGTACTTTATTGGATTTTTCGATAGACCAACACAAAGTAGTGCGTGATTTGGAAGTGGAAAAAAAGGATGCATAATTTTCTTGTGGTCATGCACTTTGATTAAACCCCTCCTAAATAAAAACTTTCAAGAGCTACCTTTTCTTGACTTTACTGTAGCTGCAACCTTTTATGGAAAGGTTCTCCAATTCCAGTCTTGAGAGCTATTGTCCTGCTACACTTAGATGCATCATGCTCTACCACGCCTCTATCAAATGCTGGCAACATAACTTGTTGATTTTATTCAGGGAGGTAGTGACCCGTACTTTAGGCGTAGTCTCATTTATGGTTGTAACGATTCCTTGAATGATTCGAGTACCTCGATTATTAAAATTCCTTGAGGAAAATGTATCTATCCCCGAAGCTTTGTCGGATTATGTTACATCACACCGTGTTCTGGACGGATCATTAATCATTACCGCCGTTGCCCAGCACTCTCATTTCCACCTGAGTTGTTGCTACGTGCTAGGTGCTAGCATCCAATTTTCAAGTTCGGTCTGGGAGGATTTTATTGATTGATGATAATGTCTGGATTTTTATCGTTTTTTTGGTGGGACCAATAAGCATCGTTTGTTGAAGCAAAATTTTTGAAGCAAAAATCATTTTTTGGTGGGACCAATAAGCATTGTTTATTGAAGCAAAATTTTTGAAGCAAAAACAATAAGCATTGTTTTTTGAGGGGACCAATAAGCATCCTTAAAATGACTGGTGCCTGGAGTATGGCAGCCTTTCTCCTCTTGGAGCTGCTGCCTGGTGGCCGGGTCAAAGCGAACGGCGAAGAAGAGCAAGGTATTTATACCGGTGAGCAGAAAAACTGAACAGAAAGTGCATGCTTGGTAAATATAAGATTTATTGTTCTGCACATTTATAGTTTGGTCTATTTAACTCTCTCTGTGTGTGGCCTTATACTTGACCATTTTCCTAACACATACTACATTAAGGGGAACAACTGCCCCTCATAAGGCCAAAAACCCAGACCCAATAAGAGGAGATTTTTGGGTTATGAGATGGGTTTTAGGACTAAGGTGTAAATTGAGATTGGGTTAGGCTTATGCTTAGACATGTACTGCTAATGATCAAGTTTAATAAGGGTCAGGTTTGGGCTATATAAATTAATGTAACATGAAAGTAAGTCATTGCAAACTCCTTGTGAAGATAGAAAAACATAGTACTTGTGTATGTGCATGTGTGAGAGAAAGAGAGAAACCGAGGGAGCAAGAGAGAGGAAGAGGGAGACAGAAGGAGAGAGAGAGAGAGAGAGAGAAATGTATTCAAACTGCCTGTCTTGCCGCAGACTTAGCCTTAAGTAAATTAGGACCCAGTCTGACCCTGTCATTGCAGACCTGGTTTTCGGGGAAACAGGATTCCATAAAGCATCCATTTGTTTTCCTTCATGTGCAGCAAACCTGGTTTAGCTCACTATCATGCGACCAAACTCTTGGCAATCAGGATTAAAGTGTTACTACAGGGTAATTGAGCTGTCTTTCTCCTGGCTCCCACACATACAAACTCTGACATATTAATTACAGTTTCTTCATTACTGGGCCTATGTATTATGTGTGAAGAATACAGCATTTATACGACACATTGTATTGTTTAGAAGTGATGCCTAATCACTGGATTTTTTTTTTTTGTTGTTGTTTTTTGTTGTTTTTTTTACTTAGAACAGATTTGAATTAATATGTCAAAGAAGTGAGTAAGATAAAGAACACTGCAGCAAATCTGAAGTATATTCATATGGCACTTGTACAAGTCATCTGGGGCCATTACTGCAAGTTGATTGCACCTCAAACATCAGAAATCCTCTGATTTAAATTTAATGTCAACAAGCGCCCTCATTAGAAATAAGTTGGCCTTTAGCAACCGTCTCTCTTCTTACTCTTTTCTTTGGGTTTGACACATGCTGCACGCAGGATAATTGCTCATTTCTAAATGTGCCAGATTAGCTGACCCCATAAAACAATAGTGACACAGAATGCCCAGAAAAGAATTACAATCTCTAAATGAGTTTTTATTTTTGGGTTATATCCATTTTTAATACAGGCAGTTAGAGACTGCGCTTGGGCAATATAATAAGCTCATGTTGAGATCAGGCCTTACGAGATGTCAAAAGGGCAAAGAAAGGACAAGATATGGGTTAGAGGACATAGGGAGTTCAAGGATCAGCTGGAGCATCAGTGAGTCATACTGCATCTGCTACCTTAAAGGAGTATATATGCTTCAAAGAGGCTTTCACATTATTTGAAGCCCAAATGCACAACTCTGACAGAATAATGCAAAATCTTCATAGAAGTATTAAACACACCCAAGAGTGATGTGAACTTTTGTTCATGAAACACTTAACACCATGTGTTAACGTTAAAGAATCCAAAACTGGCAGAGGTTTTTAGACTGAGCTCCTTGGGGTACGTTTTGTTGTCATAGTGCTGAGTTTAAGGAGGACCCATGTGCATAGAGCTAGAAGGAAATGAAAAAGAAAACAACACTAACCTGCAAGGATGAATCACAGGAACAATGTCGGACATGGAAATTAGCCGGAGTGCAATGGAATGAGCCAGTGGAGAGGCCAGGGGGATTAATATAAAGAGAAGGGACTGGAGATCACAAAATAACTGATTTGAGAAGGGTGGGAAGAGGATCAAATGGAAGGCTGAGGGTAAGAACCAAAACAAGGAGAAGAAAGAGACCAAGAAAACCTAGAAGTAACTGTTAACTCAGCTTGCAACACTTAATCAAGATTGCTCTATCTATGTGATTCTTAAAAGAGAAAACGCACAAATAATCAACAGGGATGTGCATTTTGTTGCTCACAGTAACATTCAAAACTGTTTTATACTGTAAGCATTAGTTATTTGTCAGCTTAATCAGCTTATTCCTTTAAATGAAAGTATATGTAGCGAGATGGAAGTAGCGAGATGGTACCTCGCTACTTCCAAAGACTGCGTTGTGTTTTAAGGGTTGTTGTCGGAGTGAAGGTTGAGGCAGGAGTCAGACACATGGCGTTATGTTGGTGGTTGAGACTGTTAGGTTTATTCGCCGCACTTTGCAGCAGATTCACCTTCGGAACCACAAGCAAACACTGTTAACATAACTCTCATTAAAGCAGTTCTTTTTCCTAATAACATATATGGAAAAATGCAGCTGGAGATAGGCACCAGCAACTCCCGACCCCACTAGGGAGACGGGTGAACAGAAAATATATATATATATATGCAGAGAGAGAGAGAGAGAGAGAGATAAACGCAATAAGAAACTAAATAATCAGTTATACCACACCTACTGCCAGAACCCTACTACTGACATATTAAAGCCACTGCCCTACGCATATAACTTTTTAACATATTTTTGTGCAAAATATGCAACAATATGACAAGAGATAAAAAATGCATAACATTTTGCATTCACAGTAATCTCAAGGGCTATGTATTGACGCAACTCTGTGAGCCTGTGCATCCTACTTGCTCTACTCGGTTTAACAGAACTCATTTTGATTAATTTGAACACTTCTCCCACCTGGTGACTGGACATTTGTTTATTGTTCAAATAAAGACACTAATGTTAAATGAATTCTCCTGTCCCTTAGATCTCCCACCCTCCCGATTATTTGAGAGGTACTGATTTGGATAGAGGTTCTCAAATAAAACAGCATGCTGTGGTAAAGTTCTCTGTTAGTTAAATTACAAATATACAGTTAAGTACTGTAATAAAATGTTGTGCTTCCAGAAATTATTGCTACAAGCTATAAATCAAATGTATATGTCTCTCATGTCAAAAAGGCACATGTCAGCAGTGTTCTTTTTGATGATGCCTTTTATTTTTATCTTAATTTGTAGCTTTTTTATTACATTCCTTTGCAAGTGCTCAGTTTTTTCTAGTACTGAAGTACTGAAACAAGTACTAGAAAGTACTAGTGTCTAGAAACTAGTACTAATTAGTACTATTTTTGAAACTAGGAAAACAAATGGATTTATGAACAATTTGGAAATGATAAACAAATTAAAATCATTTGCAGTCATTTTTCAATGAGTGGTTATTAAAGCCAAATAAGATGGTTGATGTGTTCCATTAGGAAGCTGGAACTGAAAGGTGATTCTTTAGTCCTAAAGATGTATCATACAAGTCTTGAAGACTTCCTGCAACATCTGCCACTAATGAAAAGAATGATTATTATTCTATTATTCTAAATTATTATTATTCTAGATTGTTATTGTAAAGACACAGACCATTCACACCAGTCATCTCTACCTGGTATGCGCCTACAATACAGTCTATACCACAGCCCCACATTTCTGCAACACAATTACAATATGGCACAAACAGTATGGTACAAGCAACCTTATCTTAACCAAAACTCACAGTACATCTCTGGATTTGGGTTAAGTATTTTTTTTTTAACTTTTAAATATACGCAGGATAAACTAATCTTATGGTATATGTCCAGTAGACTGTCTTAGTTAAAAACTTGGGGTCCTTTCTAATCATGAATATTATTCACCAAAGAAAAGCATTATCTTTTTCCATTCAACTCTACCACCATGTGAAAAACAAATTCGCAAACACAGTATGTTTGTGTTTACAGAACATTTATGGAGAGATGAAAGACACTAATGCCTAAAATAGTACTTACACTAAGTCAAAGATGTCAACAAAAATGAAGATGAATGAAGGATAGAAAAAGAAAAGTTACAAGATAAAAACTAACAGGGAATATGAATTATTACAGATCTGTTTATTTGGAGGAGGGTCGCCTTAGAAGAGCTCATGAAAACAAACTGCAACTTTAAATGGTTGTGTATTGACCATTGTCTGTGGTAAATTTGTGTGAGCTTGGGAGAAATGGTTCTCACAGGTAATGATAAACTCTTCTCTGGTTCAATTACACAGCACTGTATGACCTGAGGGGACTGTTTGATAGGTCTATTAGCTCTTAGTCAGGATAGCAATGCTGCCTGTGGGACCTTTAGTTTAACACACACCCTAAGTACTTGAAGTTGCCTACACACAAAATGCACAAAAGCACACACATTGCTGAATTATTAAAAGGAATTGACCAAGTTCAGTGTACATCGGTTAGCACTGCCGAGCTGTAGAATATCTCGGGTGATTTGGCCTGATTCTTTGAATTTTAAGGAAGCACAAATCTTGACCGTCAGTTTATGCTCTCGGTTTAACATATTATCACATTATTTATCAGTTTTGAAGGAAAATATACTTAACATAACAGGGTGGAAGTCTGGAGAAGCAGCAAACGTTTTCAGAATTGTAACTCTTATTGACACATTTTGCAACAAATCTGAGAAGCATGAGTCACAGCAGATTTATACCATGAGATTTCAGCTTGACTCTTGCCTTACTTCAGAACATTTAATAATTATTTAGAAATAATAATTAAATAATGCAAAACATGGTTGAATAAATTTGTATGTGTAAAAAAGTACTGCTAAACTAGGACTACACACAAATTATTAAAGCAACAACTTTTTTTTTTTTTTTTTAAATAGCACAATTTATTTATGTGATCTTGTACAAGCTATGGGTTTTTTAATGTGTAATTCTGTTTTTTTTTTGTTTTTTTTTTATTAATTGTTTTAAATTACCTTTTGCAGACAAACTATATTGTCTTATTTGGTAGTTTTTATGGTACTAACTGCTGTGACCCTTCTAATTTTACGTCATGTGCTTAATTAAGCATAATCTTTTGATATATTGTCTCAAAAGAGGGTAACATAAAAATGTTTCACTTGGTAAAAAAAAAAAAAAAAAATCACTCAAAGAAGCAAAATACATTTAATTAAATTAAAGTTATAGTATGAAGCAATCCTTTTTTTAAAATATTAATATGAACCCCATTTTCATCAGGCAGACATTCTCTTTGTATATTATCTTTCTTCTTATGCAGTTTGAAGTGAAGATGCATTATGCAGTAATGACCATGCACTTTGGCATCTTGCTTTAAGTTTTTCTTATGTTGAAAAGTGCTGTCACTGCAAAACTGCCTTTGCTCTATGATTCTCTCCATATATATCCACTTTAATAGCTAGAGAGTAAATAGCCTTACAAAAATGCACTTTTGAAGACATTTGGAAAATGAGCCAGTTATATGAAAAACATTTAATCATCTTTTAGGGGACAGACTTCAATAATAATTTCTTAAAATATGATTTTGCATTAAAAAAAAAAAAACAAACAAAAAAAAAACTTACATTTTAAATAAAAAATAAAAAAAGTTTATTGTCACAAACCTTTTAAACTGGACAACCACTTCATAATACAGAGCAGAAGAGTTAAACAAATTTTAATTTTGGGCCATGTCAAGATCACAAAAAGCTCTCATAGGGCCGGTTATGTCAGAATATATTAATAAAACTACCCAATAATATTTTTAACATCTAATTTGGTCCTATACAAATGAAAACTGATCTAATTTTAATAATAAAATAATACTGAAGCACAAAACCTGTTATATTAAAGTTCAATGTATGTGGTCTTCTAGAGTTTAGAGGGCCAGACAAATAGTTATGGAACGACAAAATCAAAAAGAGCCAGATCAGCCCAATCAAATATTCATAGACCCTGTAGTCTCTGTGTTCATTCTTATTTTATTCAACCTACTTTACCTAATGAATTTATGAGTAGGTTGTTTTTACAACCTTTGTTTTATCTTAACAAAAAGAAATGATCTTGAGCACACTTTTATGTCCATGCCCACTAAAACCCCTTAACATGCAAACTACTCTTGGCATGTCAGTACCGTGTGGCAATTTGAGGCTTCAGTGCGTTCCATTAGGAGTTTGAAATTGATTGTAAATGAATATGGATTCATTATAATTTCACAACTAAATAACTGTACTTTGATTTGCATCCACATGGCGTGCAGCCCACCTGATGTTAGATGTGTGTCCCGTGTTTTAAATTGGTTTCAGGATTGCATCGATTAGCATGGAAAGGCACACATCACAAACACATGCAGAAACAAACATGCAATGTGGATACCGAAACTCAACTGTGTCAAAGGCCATAGGGATTTTAAAATGAGTTCTCTAGTGCCATAAATTGAATATTGCCTGTAAAAGCAAATATATTCATGAATGTTTTAGCTTGGACGGGAAAGAAAATGTTCTTGTATTTATGTGTTTATAGCTGCATAAACCTCTGTGTTTCTGGGGAAACGGATTGCATTTCCGGGATAACCGATGCCTTAGTCAATATAACGTCTTTACAGTGAATGTCACATTAACATGGTCTCTGGAATGTGTCTGTTTACAATAATCTGAACTTAAAAACATGAATTAGTCACAAACATTTTGAGAATGGTAAAAGTACTTGAATAATTCAACATTTTTACTTAATCTATTTCGACCAATATAAAGTGGAATTGATAATGGGATTGCACACATTCATAAGGATCTTTCAAGCACCATAAAAGTTTATTTTTTGCTTCACATACTTTACTTCAGTCATCCCCAACCCTGATCACCAGGGCCCATTGCCCTGCATGTTTTAGATGTTTCCCCTCTCCAGCACAGCCGATTCAAATGATTGCACAACCTTTTAGGATGCCGTCGATTTCTACAGAAGTTTGTCTTTTACCTAAGCCAGGTGTGCAGCAGCAGGGAAACATCTAAAACATGCAGGACAGTGGGCCTGGAAAGACAGTTTTGTTGTCCTTTTTGTTTTTGGATAGCGCTAATAATAACTTCTTATGATTCAGATGGCATGTTTTAAACAGGTGTACCACCAAGTTCTGAGCAGGTTGAAAAACGATGTCTAGGACACGGACTGCTTTTAAGATTTAAAGATTTATTTTTATTATATTTTGCTCCACCCACTTCAATACATTTTTTGTTTCTTTGTTTTTAGATTTAAATAGTAATAACTACAACAGGCAGAACTGCTGAAATGGCAGTCAGCTGATTGAACTAACCAACTGCCTATGGTACATCGAGAAAGAGGCTCTATGTACGACCTAATTTTTGATGGTTGGGGAGGACCTAATTGAAAAAACTTCACCATTTATGTACCTACTCATCGTGTAAATCCACAGGATTACAGTGCAGTGTATTTGTTTTGACTGATTCCTGTAATGGAGACTTGCTGAAGGCCAGAGAAGAGTCATTGCTAATGCTACAGCAATTTCTAATGGAGCTTCCACATAATTATTTTTATTTACAGACTGCTACAAGAGAGCTTTCCTTCCAACAGCTATCACTGTCTATAACAACTCTTTTAAGAATTAATATGAGATACAACAACATATGATTTCCCTTCGGGATCAATAAAGTATTTTGAAAATTTTTTAACCAGCTGATCTGAGTAAGGGGTGTCAATGTAAACAAATATTACAAACATAGCAAATTACAAGTAGACATTTGTAATAGAGAGAAACAGAAGACACCATTAATATATAATATATGATAAATACAAAGTACACTGCACTCGCAATGAACTATGTAAAGAAGACAATGGGTTGAAGTTATAATGATTCTGTCTTTTGCAAGGTGGTAATAGATTTTTGGAATGGTTACAGCAGTAAAGTTACTGGAGTATAAATTGTAGCAGTTGTAAGAAATCTGGAGTAGTGCACAAATATAAAAAGGCATCTCATAAATAAACTGTTATTTATGTAACAATCTTCAAGAATAGAATGATGGCCATTTGACAAGATAGTACAGAATTATAGCAGAATAGATGACATCTGTTTTATGTAGAATGTTTTGGGGGGCCATTCCTCTAGATACCACAGTAACTTAGGAATTTAAGTAAAAAGGATTGTCATTTTAGCTGTCGTATGCATTGCACAATGGTCCAATGGTCAAAGGACATTGTTTTATGATACAGAAAAAAGAAATCTTGATTTGACTTGATGCAGGTATCGAAACATGGTGCTTAGATGTCAACACATTTGACAAGTGCTGGTTCGTTTTGAAGATACATTTGATGATCATAATATATTATTATATTTGGAAGAAATACATATTTTCCAGACAAGAAAAATGACAACTTAGTTTAATTTTACTTGTTTTTATGTTTATGAAGTGTCACTTGAAGAACAACGGCATGCTCTTAATGTATACGTCAGGTTTAGAAACAAACATTATATACCTAAAACTAATTTATGAAAGTGTTGTTTTCTTATTATTTTAACTCAGTCGTACTAAAAATTAAACTCACCCTATTTTTTTTTTTTTTATCTTTTGTGTAATATAGTTTTAGATTCAAATTTCTTCACATTTAATTTTTTGTCCCACAAAAAATTATTCTCTCATATATGAGTACTAATGACTTTAATGCTCTTTTTGCACTACATAATATTAAAAATAACAGAAAGAGAGTAAAAGGCCAAAAAAGATAAAACACAATAGGAAAAGAAAAACACAGAGTGAGAGAAAGGAATGTACAGGAAATGAATAAGAACATACAAAAGTCGCTCACCTCACTTTCCTTTCCTTCAGTCTCATATATAAATGTGATGGCACCTCTCCCCATACAAAACCCCATAGGCAATTTAAAAGAAAGTAGGCCAAAATGAAATATGGCTGCAATATAAAGACAACACTTTAGACACATACAGTGTCTGATAGGACCCTTTTGTGTGTGCACATAAACAAAATTGCATGCACATGACCACACAGTGTAGGGTAGGCATAGATGCAATGGTACATTAGGTGAGCTGCATGACAGAAAAGTGTTTTATTAAGATTGAACAGTACGTACGATTTGAAATGCAATTTTATGCCACTAAAAGTGCTGTATAATGAATCACCCCCTACACCAACACACCCACACACACGCCCCCCAGTACCACATGCAAACTCCATTATTTTCTCCCTCTTATTTAGACCCTGACTCACAAACAGAAACACACTCATGTGATTTTTGTGGAGTCAAACTGCTTTCACAGTGTCCTAACCTTTAGCCACCACCATACTGTCACAAAAACAGGCTAAATCCCTGATAATCTGTGTGACAGCCACAGAGTTCTGTGCTGAGTTACATTTTAAGAGTGAGACTGACCCAAATATGGATGTGGGCATTAGCCAAGAAACTGACCTATTAGCAATGTGATGTCATACATGACTGCATATAGACTAAAGAGCAGAGAGTGGACATGGAAACCAAGTGTCAGTAAGAGGTGACTGCATTTCCTTGTTTGGAGCTTCACGGCTTAATTACTCAGCAACTACACGCTGCAACATCAGTAAAGTGGACACTAATCTGGCTTAAACATCCTACTGAAAATGGTGTAAAATAATTTTAAGGAAGAAAAGTAAGTTCAATGACCTCCAACAAACTCAGGACAGACCAAAAAAATATTTAGCTGGTTAAGCTTAGGGGTGCACAGTGGCTCCGTTGGCACTGTGCAATCTGTGAAAGTGTACCAACTTTCATAGATTGTTGGTACACTATCTATGATAGTTTACCAACTATTATAGACAGTTGATACAATAACTACCTCTGACAGTGTCAGTCTCATAGATAGTTACTACAATAACTATCTATGTTGCCCTGCAGCATGAAGGTTCTGGGTTTGAATCCCGACCACAGGTCATATTCTCCCTGTGCACGCCTGGGTTCTCTCAGGGTACTCTGGCTTCCTCCCACAGTGATTTGTCTCTCTAAGTTCTCCTTAGGTGTGCGTGCATGATTGCTTGTTCCGTCTGTCTCGCAGAGATAATGGGAATATTATTCAAAAATATGTTACTGGTAACATGGAATTTAAATTTTTAATTTACCTTTTATACATTTTAACATGTTTTATATTACTACCCCATTCTTCTGTGAGAGGGTCAAAAATGACCTGCATTCGTTGATTGATGGACAGACTCATAGACGGACGGACGGATGGATGGATGGATGGATAAGTGCACACACATACATACACTCACATGCATGATACACATAGCATAATAGAATACAGACAGTAATGTTAGCTAACTTGGTTAGCCACCTAGTTTCAAGAAACGTGCTCTTTCGCGCCCCCCTCCCCGATGCCCACACACACACACCCGCACACACATAATAAATGTTGACATCGTCCATTATTGACATTTCATCATTGCTTTTGCAAAATTGCTGTTTTTGTCATTTTGTTTTAAAAATATTCCACAAATTGTTCTAAAAATGCTTAAAAGAGTGAAAAATTAAAATATTTCAAACATGAAATAATTCTTATGTGAAATAAAACACAGTAGAAAGTATTATACAAAACATTATTTTGAAACAAAATGACAAAAGTAGCAAAGAACACATTGATTGTAACCCGGGTCAAAAATGACCCACTCACAGAAGACTGTATAGTCAGTCACTCACGCCTCAGAGGGTTAATGCATGACACAAAAGCCAATATTAAATAAGATAAGTGTTTCACAACACTTTATTGGCATTTACATATTTATAAACTAGACACAACTTTCCAACCCTTTGTTCCCTGCATATCAAGTCAGTCATTATCATTCCTGATAATTGCATCTCCCCATAAATTATGTTTAAGTTAAATTTTTAAGGCTCAGTTCATGCTTTTTTAACTTCCTGTATTTACTTCTGCTTGTGCTTTGACAATGGTAGAAATGAAAAGACAAGTAGACCTAAGAGACACTGCTCAAACCAAGTCAATGTTTACAAAGTCTTAAAGGGGTAGTTTTGAATTTCTGACTTCTTTGACTAAAACTTCTAAAATTAAAATAGAAACAAGAAAGTTTAACTAAAGTAAAACACTGAAGCTTCTTTGGCTTTTCGTAACACAATATGATATTAAGTCCTTTTTTTTAACCTCCTTGCCTCCCAACAACAACAACAAAAACAGAAAATTCACAAGAATTGTGATTGTTGTGATGGTTTCCTTTAGGAAGCCATCACAACATCACTCCCTCATTAACCATTTAACAAAATTTTTAGATTTAATTGCGAGCATGAAGAAATTTATTTTTTAAGAGATTTATTTTTTATTCCAGAGAACTTGATGACTAATGATAAATATACTTTAAGTATGCTCTTAAATTTAAATAATGAAGTAATTATAAATGTTAGTTGGTGTTTTGTTTTTTTTTTAATGCTATTTTGTAAGATTAAAAAATCTGTTTTCTAATTTGGTTTATTTTTAAGGTAAAACCATGTTTTCATATTGTTAATCGTTAACAGAGTTCCAATAAAGTTGAAGAAAGTTCAACACCAATTACTGTAAAGACCTTTTTTATCAATTACAGTTATTTTCTATTGCTTAACCTTTTGGGTGCAGTACAAAAATCTGCTATCTCAACTATTTCTTTGTGTCTGGAAACAGCTGGTCCTGTTCAGGCCAATTTACTCTTATCAGTCTACAATCCCCAGAAAGCTATCTTGTTAGAGTGGTGCAATTGGAAACCAGTTAATAAGATGTCACACACAGTTTTTGTCTTTTGCAGTCCACTGGTTTTTAAGTAAACTTCCTGCTCCATCTCGCTATTTTTTTCCATTCTCTCTTCCATAAACTGAGAATATTTATGCTTACACAATGCCAGAATTTTGTATTTCCACTATGCTTTCACTGTGAAGGATAAAGAAACCAGAATGTTTAAGACCATTCCGATAGCTAGACTGGTGTGCATGTTGAGAAGGGCTGAGTTAAGAACTCAAAGAATTTGAATTTGAGCCTGCTCATAGTTAATGAGCAGGCTTGTTTATCACCACATTCTTCTCCAAAATTGAGAACAAATATTTTGTAGACAGATGTATCACTGGCACATAAGGACATATTTTACATTTGAAATTATGGTTTGAAATATTTCCACTTTGAAATCAGATAGATGTGAAGTACATGTCAGAGTGACAGACAGAAAGAGCATGACATAAACCAATATTCTTCTCTCTGACACCATGATTGGATATTTGCTATCGCTTTGCTCCAGGCTTTTGCTCGAGAAATGAATTAAATGGGGTTTTTTTTCCCCCTGCCTTTTTTTTCAAAACTTCTGGACTCATCCTTCATAACAGCATATTGATATTAAAGGGGCATGGGTGAAATTAACTTGTATGTTTGGGGTTACATTTCACAACACAGCCTATTTTGATGATGCCAGAATGAGAGACACTCTCTCAAAGGCCCCCATCAAATTCCTGTCATTTCTTCCTTTAACCACCTAATCCCTGATGGTGTGCAGTTAGGATGGAGATGAGGCGGTTCCACATCTCAAACAAATTGCTTCCTCCATATCTCTCTAGTTTTGTATGTCTGCCTCTTTCCTACCTCCATCTGTGCAATCGTCCAACCATACTGCTCCTACATGACAGAACTCCCGTGGACCCATGCATAGGTTGATGTCCACTTTAAGGTTCACTGAAAGACATAAACAAACAAATAAACAAAAAATGAATAAAGCTGAACAAGTTGCATCAACAGAACTGATTCTAGTCTTTCTAGTGAAAATAAACATACCAGTCTGACTGACTCCTGTGTTACTAGCTTAATCTTATTTAACATTAGATGATTTAGGTTATTTTTAATCAGAATTATTTGACTTTGAAAACGTATATATGACAGTAGTACTGTCATAATATATCTCCAAAACTATAATCTCAGAAATTTAATTTTTCCATAACTGAAAAGAAGGGGCATCACACAAAATATATAATCATTATGAACTTTCAGCATCTATAAAGAGATTAACAGTCAACATCACATTGTGTCAGCAGCTATGCTGTGCATGTCGCCATCAGAACTCCGGCAAGAATATATTATCCAATAATAATAATAATAATAATAATAATAATAATAATACAATAAATAATACAATAATTTACATCTTGTCACCAGTGCAGATCACCTGTCTTTGTCCAGTGCAACTCCCACATGCAGCTTTTTGCCATCTGCAGTTGTCAGAGATTTTCTTTTCACCACATCATCTCTAGCACTGCCTCCCTTCTAACCTGCTGCGTTTTTAATTTTTGATGGCTTAGTTTATCACCTGCCTTGATAGATACAGCTACGTCCTCGTTTTCCCTCTAATTGTGACCAAACTAATGGCACCGGAATAGGGTTTTCCTAAACCATTTGTTTTTTATATCTAGCTTGCATAGGACAAATAAAATATTATAATTTCCTTGTAGTTTGGCCACATTTAGAGGGAAAATGAAGATGTCGCTGCATCCATCAAGGCAGGTGATAAACTAAGCCTTGATATATTGAAAATGCAGAGGGTTGAACGTGATGGAGCTGCGTGCGGGAGTTGAGCCAGACAAAGTGAGGTGATCTGCACTGGCTGGCAGCTGTAAATTACTTTATTAGTGTAATTGTAAATAGTTTGAATAACATTCTTGCCTGCGTTCTGAAGGCAACATTCACAGTAGAGTGGCTGCTGATGCAAAGTGATGCTGACTCATAGGCGTACTCTTAGGGTACGCCTACGAGTTACACAAAACAAATTTGTTAATATTTTTTTACAGAAAATTATTCTTAGATTGTGAGATTTTAGTCTGGTCAGTTTTGCCTATTTTGTATTTAAGTTACACAATAACTTTACAAATAGATACATAGCCTTAGGCTAAATATTTAGCCTGTTAACTAAATATTTAATTTGAAATCCAGATATCATTTGTTGCTTTCCACAAACAGAATAGTTAATACAGTAGTTACATCTGTTAATACAGTAGTTACAGCTGTTAATACAGGAGTTACAGCAGTTAGTATGCCACTTTATTTCTCACTGAGCAACAAGAAACATGGTTTCATACTGGAGGTCCCTCCAAAGAATCAAAAGGTGTATTGATTCTAAAAGGCACTTACTTTAAATGTGTATTTTGTTAATATGTTTATTTGACATAAACTTAAAGTAGCATATAAATGGAAGCATTGAAAAATAATTTGTAACACACATTCTATATGAGTCTCAGCTCTTATAGTGGTGATATGCTGTGCTTTTGAAGAAATTAAATCTCATAAAACCATCAGTTAAATTTTATCCTTGTTAGGGGTGTCATGCTACAAATAGATTTATTTTTGCTATGACAAGCCATACAGGCCAAAATATTATTGTTAAAATTTTACTGAGTAACTTTACGAAAAGGTCTCCAAAATTTTGAGCTCCTTTCAGAATGATCTGTTTTAGGCCCTCGTCACTTTAAATCCAAAGCCCCTCCCCTGATTTTTACTCAAACGCATTTACACTAACACGGAAAAGTAGCTGCAGATGTGCAGCAATGCATTTTAATGGTGGCCTGTTGCAATTCCTTGGAAATGTTAGGATAGAGCTATGAGCTATACAAAACATGTTCTTTACATTTAATGAACTAAATTATTCTTAGATAATATGATTTTAGTCTGGTGAGTTCTCCCTATTGTGTATGGTGTGCCATTGGTAAAGTTACACAATAAAAATTAATAGCAATAGTTTGTTTTATTTAGCCTGTCAGAAAAAAAAAAAAAAAAAAAAAAATATTATTTTGATATTCTATGTCTGCTTATCGGCATGTTAATTTGAATATTAGGTCTGAGCAGACCTAAATCTGCTAAGACCTAGAGATTTAGGTCTGAGCTAAATACTTAAGTTGGAAAATAAATATTTAGTATGAAAATTAAATGTTTAGCTTGAACAATAAATATCTTGTTTGGAACAAAATATTTTGTTAGAAATACAGATATTCAATTTGGAGTTAAACACCTAGTTGGAAAGTAAAGGCTAAATATTTAGCTTCCTAGCTAAATATTTAATTTGAAATATAAAGATTTATTTTCTACACTAAATCATGTGGATTAAAAGTTGGGAATGCTTACAAATATATGAATAAGGTAAATGTTTGTTTTTTTTTTAAATTACAGCAGGTTTGAATATGTTTTATTTTGCCAGTAATTTTGATGTTTCTGTAGTGAAGTCATTGATTTCTGTTTTGAGCTACATACATTTCTTCTTTTGAATCTGCGCTCTGTCTAGTGCTGTTGTATAATAGTTACTTGTTTCCCCCCCCAATAGAGCAGTTAGCATAGGTGTTATGACAGTTACATCAGTTAGTACATCAGGTACATCAGTTAGAGCAGTTAGTACATCAGTTAGTACAGTGGTTACAGCAGTTATAACAGATAGTGCAGCACTTTGTATTTCACCTTGCAACAAGAAACTTTGTTTCATACTGGCAGCCCATGCGAATACTGAAAAGGTTTGTTGATTGTAAATTCTATTTACTTTTGATGTGTATTTTATCTGTTGATATGTTTATTTGGCATAAGCTTAAAGTTGCATATGAATTTAAGCATTCTAAAATTATTAGCTACTCACATCTTATATGTGCTTCAACTCTTACAGTGGTGATATGTGGATTTTAATGTTATGATGAGTGGAATGTGCTTTTAAAGGGATTAATCTTATTAAATTATGAGTAAAGCTATATCCAAACAACATGATGAAATTATGACTTTGAAAAAAATACCGATTCTTTTTTTTTCTATAAACCAAAATATTTATTTATTTATTTATTTTTGTTATTTTTCTTTACCCTGTAACTTTACAAGTGGTACGCCATAATTTTGAGCTCCTTTCAGAATGAACTGTTTTGGACATTCTTGTCACTTTAAATTGAAACTGACCCCCAAATCAACTCTTTTTTGCTGATAAACGGTGTAAATATGTAATTCAGGGTTCTATCTTATGTTCCTTTTGCCCGAAACCGTTTCATTGCTGGCCTCGGTCGGTCAAACGGTTCTTTGGCAGTTGAATATTCTCCTGTGTTTACAAACAAATAATCCTGTCGTTGTCATGTGACGCCACACTTCCGGAAACTTTGTAACTGACAGTCTTTTTGGAAGGCAGCTGCTACGGAGTTGCTATGACAACAAGAAACAATCCGCAGGCTTAGAACTAGTTCTCATCTATTTCTGTCTAATTTGAAAACAATATAACAATAGCAGTCAAATATTACTCGACCGCTATTTTACTCTACAACCTCTCTGTAATACTAAGATAAATATCAGTGGTATTTACTGTAGTAAATGTAGTAAAATTAGCTTAGCTAATGTAGCTTTTATCTGCAAGCTCCAGACCAGAATAAGCGGTTCAAAGCATACTTAGATGAGTATACTCTAACCCTACTGGTTTCTATTTAAAGGGAATAGTACTTGTAAATCAGATGACATTTGTTTGTTTTTTTTCAAAGTACATTTCACATGACAAACGTAGACTTAATGTGCCAGGAAGAATATGTAAAATATATATAAATAAATATAGAAAGATATGAACATTTAAAACGGCACACAAAATAAGATCCCATAAAATCAGACAATGAAAAAAGCGAAGATAGTTGAGTATAAGATACTGCTAAACTTGATAAAATCAAGTAATTTATTAAAAGCATTAATTATTGAGAGAATAATAGTGGGTATCTGTTCCTTTGCTTTCTCTTTAGATTTCCCATGGCAGCCTTTCGGTCTTTGCTTCTTCTCATTCTGACTAAATCAGTTACCTCTGAGATTTGGCCTGTAGTCACCACCAACTCTGGAAACATTCGAGGGAGGTTGATGAGTTTGCTAAATGGTCAGATTCGAGTATTTTTTGGTATTCCGTATGCAAGACCGCCTATTGGAAATTATAGATTCCTTCCTCCGGCCCCTGTACCTAAATGGAACCATGTGTTGGATGCCACTACATTACCAAATACCTGCTACCAGCTGCGAGATGACACCTTTCCAGGTATGATTCAAGACTACACAAATCAAGATATTTTACAAAAAGTTCAATTTATTATTACTTGTCAGTAAAATGACTTGTTCTGTTCTTTGCACTGAGACTGCCCTCATCAAAGTGATCAATGATGTTCAGATAAATGCAGACTGTGGAAGAACCATAGTCCTGGTTCTATTGGACCTCAGTGCAGCATTTGACTCTGTTGACCATGACATACTACCGTAACGACTGGGAAGTTGGATCGGACTCACTGGTCCACTACTCAACTGGTTCTAATCTTACATAAAGAGTTTCAATAGGCGACTTCTCATCGAAGCAGACAGAAGTCCTGTGTGGTTCAATCTTAGGACCTCTCTTATTTAATATCTATATGCTCCCACTAGCTCAGGTTATAACATGAAATAAGATTAGCTACCTTATCTAGGCAGAAGATACACAGCTCTACATTAACATGTCACCAGGTGACTCCAAACTGATGAGAGGGGTGAATTTATGAATTGAATCAGATCAGAGGAAAAGACAGTAAGAAATGTCTTTCAGAAAGTTGTGGGTATGAAATCCAGACAACAGGAGGAGGAGCTTCATTGATTCATAATTTCTTCTAAGCATTTATAGTTAGGCAATTGAAATTCAGTCATTTTCTTCTCCATTTATTATCCTTTGTCATATCATAGGTACTGGATTTTGAGTGGATGTGCAGATTACTGTAATTTTTGGAATGTTTTTCTGCAGTGTAGTTGGCAAATTCATTGCAGGCCCTTTGAGATTGGAGTTGCGGTAATACAGTCACAGGTGGGTTTGTGAGCCTGTCAACTGTTGCAAATAAAGTTGGAGCAATTGTTAATGTTTTGTTTACAATTTCCACAATCAACATTCCCTTTGTGTGGTTTAGTATTAAGTGATATCTAAGCAGTCTTATCAGTCAACATCACACTGAAAAGACTCTACTGTACATGTAATCTTGCCTGCATTCTTCAGAATGCAGGCAAGATTATTCTAAATATTTAAGCTATTTACATTTAGGATAATAAAATACATTGCAACTCGCAAGTTAAATACAGTGCTACAACCTGGAGCATTTTTAATTTTTGATGACTTAGTTTATCACCTGCCTTGATGAATGCTGCTACATTCTCATTTTCCTGCTCATTGTGACCAAAGTAGAAAGAAATCATTGTGTTTTACTTGTCTGTTGCATAATAAATATGATTTCCTTTTTTAAAATAAAAACATACCTTTCAGGAAATCCCTATTCCGGGGCCCTTATTGCTCACCATCTATGTATTTGTCTTATTTGGAAGGCCTCAACATATGACCACTGATGATCCTACTGTCAACAAATTGATTTAATATAGGAATGGAGTAACGTCCATTGGGCTATTCCTTTATCGATTCACCTACTTTTAATGCTTATGGGTCATTTGGACGCATCTCATGTCATTGTCAATTTGGTAGCATAATTTATTTTATTATGCTGTGATAAACAGTTGTAGTATACTGACAACATGCTGGCAATGTTAGAACATACATGCAGGTAACCATGGCAATCAGTGAGCTTTTAAAGGCCGGCCGACTCTTGCCGCAGACAAGTTGCGTGATAATCCGCAGTGTTTACAAACAGATAATATTTCTATAGGAACTGCTTGATCTCTTTGTAAACACTGGACTAGGTAGTCTGTCCTATAGAAGGATGCGTTAAAAATATTTTCCATACAAGACTTTTTCATCAAGGGGAAGTGGGGCGACCTAATCTGTGGTGGGTTGTACAGCCTTGGTATAATTGACTTAGAAGAGTAACTGTCCAAATTTTCCAGTAGAAAGGTTTTGCATAAACAAAGCTTTTACTTTTTGAAAATTATTCCAGCAAATCAGGCATACCACTTTCCACTACTAAGGTTGAACCTTGACGTTGCAGCTGTAATTTGTTATATACATAAAATTCTTATCTACCATGTTTAATGTACAGTGTAAAATATTCTGATATTGGAGGTCACTACAGTACCCTCAATTAAATAGATATAAATCTGAAGCAAGCAAGTAAATTATCCAACATGTTTCAAAGATGTCCTGCATGAGACATTTCCCTGTCTGCCAGTTGGGCAGATGAAGCTCAGAAGTTTTTGTGAGCAGGGCTCACAGAAGGCCAGTTCACAAATGTCCAATGTTTTGCTCTTGGCCATTATTGGGTGTTTTTTAGCTGTGTGTTTTAGGTTTTCATCTTGTTGGAAGACCCATAACATGCAACTGAGACCAAGTTTTCTGGTCTCAGTTGCACATTTTACTCAAAAATGCCTTGATAGTCTTCAGGTGTTAGGACACCCTGCACTGATTCCAGACACCCTGTACCAGATACAGAAAAGCAACCCCACAACATAATCGAGCCTTCTCCATGTTTCCCAGCAAGGACAGGGTTTTTTTCTTTGGTATGCTTCATTTTTACATCTGTGAACATTAAGCTTACCAGAAAGCTCCAGTTTTATCTCATCTGTCCAAAGGTTATTCTCCATGAAGCTTTGTGGCTAGTCAATAAGCCTTCTTCTACATCGCAGTCTCATATTCTTATGTTTTGTTTTCCTCCTTGGTCATTTCCCATGAATTTCACTTTGCTCAAACAACGACTGATGTTGGGTTTTGACTCAGACATAACTTGACCTTTAAGTTTACCTTCAATTTATTTGGTTGTTGAGTTCTAGACTCTTTGGTTACCATTCATATTATCCTTCCCTCCAGTTTGTCATCAGTTTCCACCCGCAGCCACAGCCAGAGAGGTTTACTAAAGTCCTGTGTACCTTAAACTTCTAAATAAATTATGTGCAGCTGTAGTCACAAGAGCATCACTGACTGACTACAAGCCTAAAGATACCTTAAATATTAATTAGAAGACACACTTTTATTGAACATATCCCTATATGGTCGAACTTTTTTCATTCTTTTCTAAAAGTGCCATCATTTTATTCCAGGACTGTTCATTAGTTTATTATTTAAAATGAATTAGTTGAACCTCATTTTAAAAGCTATGTCTGATCTTTGTTAGTTAATTTTCAATGGATGTTTATTTGTTATTACCTTTTTAATTGTAATTGTAATTTTCAAGTTATTTAAATGACGGTTGAAGGAATATTCTGTCATGGACAGAGGTATGCCAACAGATTTATCACTTATGCATGAGTTAAAGGTAGAAATATTCGTAATTTCAACAATATATTCATGTTCATGAGGAAAGTTACTGAACATTTGCTTTATGCGCTGACTAAAATTAGTATGCCAACAAACTTAATAAAACTATCATTATACTTATCAGCCTTCTACTTAGCAATGGACAGTTAAAGACTAAGCTAAAAATTATGGTGCTGAAAATAAGTAAAAAAGTAGCCAATGGACAATGAAAAGCTTTTAAAGATGTTCAGATAATCTGCAGGAATTCTGTGAAAATCTGAAAACTTGAAAAAAACTTCCATCTCATGCCTTGTTCCTGTCTTGTCAATAATCAACCAGTAATGGAGTGATCTATAACTTTGCACAATATATGTCATAAATGGTCTTTAACCTTTAAGATTATAATATTAAGATTGCATATTATAATCAACTAGTATTGAGCTAGTTGATTATAATATGCTGAAGTAAGAGCTAGTTCAGCATATCTAATCTGTGAAATGCTTGTGATAAAGACTAAGGATTCACTGGGCTCAAAGGTTTTATAATCTTGCAGCTGCTCTGTCTGTAATCAAACTTTATTAATAACAATGTGATTTTTTTTGCAGGGTTTGAAGGTGCTGAGATGTGGAATCCAAACACCCCTGTGAGTGAGGACTGTCTGTACTTGAATATTTGGGCCCCTCTGTTCCAGAGACACCACATAGTCAGACCAGAAGATCTTGTTCCTGTCTTAGTTTGGATATATGGAGGTGCCTTTGTGTCAGGAACATCCACCCTGGATCTCTACCATGGCCATTTCTTGTGTAAATCTCAGAACGTTGTTGTGGTATCTATGAATTACAGGTGAGAAATCATTTCAACTGAAACCACGAGTTTACCCAATCCTAATTCTTGCGACACAGCTTTCTGTATGTTTGGCTGTTTCTGCTCAAAATCAAGATTTAATCAAGATTTCATTGGTTTCAAAGAAAAGGATAATGTCAACAGAATCAAGTTTTCTACAACTCTTTTCTGACTCATTTGTTCAGACATGAGTCATCTGGAACATGGAAGCTAAAAGTGAGAACAAAAAAACCAAATTAGAGAGTCGCTGTTACAAAGTCTGAATAGTCATCTCATACATCGGTTTGACTGAACTGGTTATCTCAGATACTCTGAGAGCCAGATCAACATTCATCTTGGAAACATTACTATAAACATGTTCACATTCACAACCTCCAGCCAGAAGAAGGGAAATCACTGAAAATCCACAAGATGAACTAGTTTTATAATGTTTTACATACGTCATACTTGTTCTTGCTATATTTTCTATAATGCTTCCTTAACATCACTTTATCTGCAACAATGATAACAATGGTCAGTTTGAACACAAGGTGGAAGTGGCAGTAAAATATGTTGAGTACAGCACTGAAATATGGGGAATGCATTTAGTATGTTTTTTCTTTCTTGTGGTCATGATTTTTAGACTGGGACCACTTGGCTTCCTGGCTATTGATGGACACCCAAACATCCGGGGAAATCAAGGTCTACAGGATCAACGTTTGGCACTTCAATGGGTGGTCGATAACATCGCCAAATTTGGAGGTGATCCTAACAAGGTAAAATAATATTGTTCTTATTTTTCCTAAAATCAGAGTAATATTATATGGACCATGAATAAATTAATGTAAATGCACTGGTATTTACCTGTGTTCTCAGATAACAATATTTGGGGAGAGTGCTGGGGCAGCATCTGTTGGGTTCCACCTGCTCTCTCCAGGCAGCCAGAGACTCTTTCATAGGGCTGTGATGCAGAGCGGCGTCCCTAATGCAGCATGGGCCATAGCAAATAAAACTGAGATATATCACAGGTATGTTTGCTTAGTATTGAGCTAGTTGATCCTGGATATGTTGTGTAGATTATTTAGTTGTATTTTTTTTCTTTTTTTTTTTTTTTTTCTGAAGTATGATAATTATCCTGCGACAGACTGGCAACCTGTCCAGGGTGTACCCCACCGCTCGCCTGAAATGTTAGCTGGAGAGAGGCGCCAGCACCCCTCCCGAGCCCACTACAAGGGTGTTAGAAAATGGATGTATGGATGATAATTACCTTTCAAAATATCTTATAGCCGTATAGGAAAAATAATTGATGCTGAAGTGTCATTTTGAACATGTTCCAGAGCAGTTCAAAATTGCATGGCCGTGCTCTAAACTGGCTGACTAACATTAATATTATTCAGTAAAATAATTGTTTGTTTTAGTCATCTTTTACCTTTAAGAAATACCCAAGGACAGCATTCTTTCTCCACCAATTACTGTTCGATTTGTATTCTTAAATAAAAACTTAAATGTAAATTATCGGTATCAGTATTGGTATCAGCAATACTGACCCTGTATGTACTCGGTATTGGCTCGACTCCAAAAAATGCATTATTACACATAAATGGTAATCCACTCAAACTTTTGATCTGCTGTGGAAGATCAAAAGTTTACAGCACCAACACAAACATTTTCATTTGACAATAACAAACTACAAATCTCCAAAGCTCACCTCCTTGCACTGAAATTTTATTCCATTCATTGTAACTTAACTCGAAGAGGATCAAACCCAATTTTCATAAATTTAATTTCATATTGTTTAAAGCGAAATGATAAAATTGAACCACTTTATTTCCAAAAATAGCGTGACCCACTTTAAAAAAAAAAGATGGGAGACCTCAATTGCATGTAAATGACATGATCCAGGCACCGATGGACGCAGGGACTGCGCAGTGAATACAGAACAGGTGTTTATTAAGGGATCGGCTTTTTCACAGTCAGACAGGCCAGGGTCAGAGCCAGGGAATCCAAATCCGGGTCAGGTGCTTCCTGATCTCAGGGTCAGACAGACGGAGGGTCAAAGCCAGGAGGTCCAAATCCAGTGGAGTAGGTTAGGATCAGGGACAGGATGGGCAACTGGACAGAAGGGAAGAGACAGACAGGTTAGTAACTGGGCAAATCGCTCAAGTAGCTACAGCAGGCCTGAAGGCGTAACCACTGAGAGTTTCACAATAGTCTGACGCCGTGCAGGAGAAAGATCTGATCTTATATGGCAGCAGCTGGAGATCAGGGTATTGATTATCAGGTGTAAGTGGTCACAGCTCAGCAGCAGCTGCGACAGTAAATATGATATTCTCTTTTTTGTTACATTTTATGTAGATGTAAATGTGCTTCTCTGTGCCCATATATTGACTTAATTCAAGTACTGAATTAGTATTAACAGCCACCTCGTTCAGATTGGCACTTGGAGGATGGTTGATTACAGTGCCGGCCATTTCCATTAATCATCAGTGTCAAACTGCTGCATTACACATGACATGGACAAGTATTATTTTTTAATAATAAAAAAGAATATCCCTAGAATATCTTAATTAGTGAGAATGTGTAACCCTTACCCTCGACTATTCCCTGAAAATTTCTTGTGCATCACAAATGCAAATGCATTCTAAACTAAAGAAATGAATAATAAACATGTTCTAACTAAATTAACAAAAGACAGACTGAAATAAACAATAACAAACACAAAACACACATAACAAATTATCAAAACTATAAATCCAGAAAAAACACCAAGACAACCAAGGATCCCAACACCCAGAACTTATATTTTCATGCTGGCCTTTGTCCCATCTTTTTTTGTTTTTGTGTTTTTGTGTTTTCAATAAATGTTCAGTATTTACATAGTGCTGCAGCTCCTGCTTGGTACCAACTAATTGTTTTATTGAATTTTTTTCCCAACAAACAGAACCATCGGGCTAGCAAAATTGCTAAAATGCCCCATGAATCCTCCTCACCGTATGGCATACTGTTTGCAGGAAGCTCCTGTTGAAGACTTAGTAACCAAGCAATATGAAAATCTTGTACCGCCTTCAATTTTATCTGTGCCTTTTATGCCACATGTTGATGGAGACTTCGTACCATCTGACATAGAAGTAAGTCTCTACGTGTTTGAATAAGTGATTTCTTCAAACAGTGAAGAACTGCAAATGTTTTACATATTACTTACAATATTTTAATTACATTGAATGCTATGTTAATGCATTGAGTGCTGTTGTTGCTAAACAACAACAGCAAACCTTGTGTCAGTGACCTTGTGTCTCCTCTCCTATAGAATTTCAAACATTCAAAGGGAAATGAAAATCTTTACGTACTTAATTTTATTTTATTTTTTTTAAATATTAAGATTTTGTGGTAAATTCCTGTAGGTTTTCCACCATATGGCACCACAAATTTGTGGTCCCAGAAATGTCTTAATTTGGATATGGACAGACAACATTTTGCTCATGTTAAACCAATAGTTGTGTGGTTACTGCCTGTTAATGTTCTGCTCACTAGGATAGTGACATTCATTGATAGTGACATTCATTGCCAATAAACAATGCAGTTCAACATAATTTCTAAACTGACCTTTGAAACCTATGTGTAACAAGAAAATTGAATTTGTCTATGAATATCTAATATTAAAACAATTTTTAATTGACAAAGGTGTCCAACATAATTATTTTAATCATGTCTTTTTTCTTCTGCAGACGTTGCTAAACATGAGTACTCTTTCCAAAAAACAACTGTTGATAGGCTTGAATAGAGATGAAGGATCTTACTTTCTTTTTTATGGAATGCCTGGTTTCACTCGTGTGGGTGAAAGTTTCATCACCAGGAAGGACTTTATGGATGGTTTACCACTAGTACTCACAAATTCAAGTGAGCTTGTTAAAGAAGCTGCTGTTTTTGACTACACTGATTGGAAAGATGATTCCAATACGAAGACCAATCGTGATGAAATGGCTAGGATGGCTGGAGATGTGCTGTTTAATTGTCCTTTAATAGCATTTGCTACTAAGTAAGTTCCAGGTCTCAAGTTAAGTGATAAATGCTTTTATATAGAAAAACATCCTCTGTTCTAACTGTGGGGTACATATGTTTAATCTCTAAGAGCAATATACCAACAAAACTTTATAGAACTACTTCATAGAAGTATATATATGCTTTATATATATATATAAATAATATATATATTCTTTATATATATATATATATATATATATGTACTTGTTCAAAATTATGTACTTGTTGTGTAAGTCCGTCACATAAAATCTCAATCACATACAGTCATATTCAACAAATCTAATTCACCATTTTGATTAGGCTTGTTTTTCATACTAATCCTATGTTATGTCATTTCATGATCTGTCAGCAAAAATCATAATTACCAGAAATAAGTAATTAAAATAT